>JAXCGZ010000923.1:0-34525 GCA_037179515.1 Halocaridina rubra
GTGCATTGAGTGACGAATGTGACAGTGGTAGTGAAGAAGAGGTAGATCCAGATAAAAGTGATAGTCATCAAGACAACCTGAATACACCATCTAGCATAAATAATCAAAATAGTAACAGGTTACAAAATAGTGATGAAACAACAGTGTCCTTTCCCACTACTCCTAACAATACAACAACAGGCACTAACCAGAACAAGATTCTTCCCAGCACAAACAACCAACCTGGTAAAGAGTTGCAAAACAGCGAAGAAGATATGGAGTCAATCTCCACTACTCCTAACAACACAGCAACTATCACTAACCAGGACACCCAAATTACATCTTCCAGCACAAATAACCAACCCAGCAATAGACTGCAAAACAATGAAGAAAACAGAAAAGACAAAATAGCAGCAGTCTCTATTCTAAACATTCCATCGAAGTCCTCTCCCCCACAGCCACAGTTGCCCAATAATGCAAGTGCAAGGGTTACAGCTCAAATATATATTCGCATTCCTGGCAACCCCTTTGAGAGAGAGATACGTAATACATTGACAAATCAAGGCATTCCTTCTGAAGAAGTCTTGATTAAGGAGCTTTCTCGCAAACCAAACTGGGTTTCCTTCGCAATAACGATATCGAAAGGATTTGAATATGTGCCTTACAAACTGAATCAATGGCCTACAGGCACAAGTGTCCAGCCATTTCGTGGGGGGCAAACAATGGACACAACCTGGGTATTCTACAAAATATCCCAAACTACAGTCATACCAAAATAAACAGCAAAGAGCTAATGAAACAATCCCCTATATGCGAGACTACAGAAAGAGACGCGTTACAAACCTCTCTTATCGCCGTCCACGCACAAGAGACTTCTCCTGGAGTGATGGCTCTTACAACCCTAGACACTCACCTAGGCATACAAACTTTGGGAAGGCCCGATCATACCACGGCACGTACTCAAACCAGCGTTACACATCCAACGGCACGTACAGACACCAGGATCCATGGGCTAACCCCAGAACACACTGCAATGATGAATTCCTAGCAGAATCACACAGTCGAAACTACAACTATGACTATGGATACCACCCCAATGAAACATGGTAAGAAAGTAACATTAGTACATGTGAACGCTCAGTCCCTGCTCGCTCATTTTGAGGAAATAATAACGCTAACAAAACACTACAACATAGACATCCTCTGTGTAAGTGAAACTTGGCTTCCTCCTACAACTGAAAATAGATATGTGAATATTCCAGAGTTTAAAATATTTTGCAATGACCATGGCAGAGGGGGTGGGGTTTGTATTTATGTTAGAAATTATCTTAGTACATCAGAAATAGCCACAGGTTTAGAAAAAACTGAGGAGCTTGAAGATTTATGGATCACTGTGCAGTATCAGAAACTTCCATCTTTCATTGTAGGGTGTGTTTACCGTCACCCTAAAGCACCTACCAGTTCATTCAATCATCTACTAGAAACATTCAGAAATATCTGTGTGCGTCATAAACCCATATACATACTTGGTGATTTTAATGATGACTTGCTCTCAGCAGATAACAAAATGAAAAGGGTGATCAACACTGTGAAGTTAACACAAATAGTGACAAAACCGACCCGCATAACCCCCAATTCTAGGACTCTTATAGATCTGATAATAACAAATAAAGTGGAAAGTATACTCTATTGGGACGTAGTTCCCTGCCCAATTGCAGACCACGAGCTGAACATTGCTATGCTAAACATAAACAAGCCGAAAAGGAAGCCTCTCCTCAAGACATTCCGGTGTCTAAAAAATTACTCCCCTGATATCTTTTGTGAAACATTAATCAACAACACAAATGCACTTAATAGAATTAAATACACAGATAACATCGATTTGCAGGTTGAGATTCTAACAAAAGTCTTCCTTGAATGCTTAGATAGTTGTGCACCCATTGTAACAAGAAAAATAACCCGCCCCTCAGCCCCCTGGCTAACTAATGACATCAAAGAGGCAATGCAAATCAGAAATCAAATACAAAAAGAGCTAAAAATGAATAGATATGATATGACTCTCCGAGAACGTTATAAAACAGAAAAGAAACGTGTCAGATCTCTCATCAGTGTAAGTAAAAAAGACTTTTACAAAAAACAATTTAATGACTCTAGACATGATACAGCAGCAACATGGAAAGTGATAAGAAGCATGATACCAAATGAAAAGAGTACCTCAGAAAGTTATGAAAATATTACGGAGTTGAAAGACAATGCAGAAAACTTTAATAACTATTTTGCTAACGTTGGCAAAAATACATATGAAAAAACTCAAGAAAACATCAACTCAGTGAATATGAGTAATTGCTTAAATGACAATTCTTCCAATGAAAACACAAGAGAGTACTTCAAGCTTATTCCTATCGATTGTGCTACCCTAATTCTTACCATAAAGAGCCTAAGAAACTCTGGCTCTTATGGTTCAGATGGTATACTATTTCAGTTCATCAAAGATGCTCTACCCGTGATTGCATCCTATATTCTAACTATTATGAACACTTCCATTGTTACTAAAGAGTTTCCTGACTCTTGGAAAATAGCACATGTAATACCTCTGCATAAAAAGGGGGACAGAGAAGATGTGACAAACTATCGTCCCATTTCCCTGCTACCCATTTTCTCTAAAATATTAGAAAAAATTGTTGCATGCCAACTTATGTCATATTTAGAATCAAATAGACTACTAACGATTAGCCAACATGGTTTCAGACCAAAACTCTCGACGGAAACTGCACTGCTTAAAGTTACGAATAGTATATATAATAATATAGATATGAAAAAAATATCTTTGCTAGTTTTGTTGGACTTATCAAAAGCTTTCGACAGTGTAAACCATGAAATTCTTTTAAGTAAATGTATTAACTTAAATATTGATCCAAGCTGGTTTAGTGAGTATCTATCTAATCGTAAACAGTCCATACGTCTTAACAACATTATCTCTGTGCCAAGAAATGTATCATTTGGTGTTCCACAGGGATCAGTACTTGGTCCTATCCTCTTCTCCATTTACGTAAATGATCTATCTTCTTTCATTTCTGACTGTCTAGTCGTACAATATGCAGATGACACTCAACTACTCCTTAGTGGTGATATTAATAATCTCCCAGAGCTAACTAAGAGCAGAAAACACTCTGTCAAAAATTAAAACCTATTTCCAAGAAATTGGGCTGTTAATTAACGAAAGTAAAACACAGTGCATATTTATTGGTTCAAGGTTCCACATAGCACAAATTCCAGAAAACACAACAATTAAAATTTTGCGACAATATTATCACACCTAGCAAAACAGTCAAAAACCTAGGAATTCACTTTGATAACCACATATTGTTTGATTCCCACATAGATAAAGTATGCAAAAAGGTTACAGGAACATTAATGTACTTATCACGTATAAAAGACAATTTTGAGACTACCACTCGAATAACTGTTGTTGACTCTCTAGCCCTAAGTCACATTAATTACTGCACAACTGTTTGGGGAGCTACCACTAAGACTCAGATAAACAGAATACAGAAGCTTATTAATTTTGCAGCTCGAGTTGCCCTGGGAGGAATAAGAAAATACGACCACATCACACCAGCTCTCAATAAACTTGGGTGGCTGCGGGCAGAAAATAAGGTCGCTTATGCTATTTATGTTTTTGTATTCAAAATTTTGGACCATCATTATCCTAGCTGGCTATTTGATTTAAAAACAGTCAGGGATATAAGGGGAACCAACACAAGACAGAGCAGTGAGCTCTTTATTCACAGAACAAACACAGAAGCAGGTTCAAAGATGATCACTATCAAAGGGCCAACACTCTGGAATAATATTCCAGAGCATCTTAAAAATGCATCCTCTTTCACAGCTTTCAAAGGCAAACTATACAGTTTTCTTTTGGACAAATAGTTGCTGCTCATTAAGAACTAATTATTCTCATTGTAAGGAAACAAATATGGAAATGATGCCGATAATAACGATCCTGTATCTAGTGGCATACTTACTACTTTATTATTAACATTATTGTAACATTTTTATTACAGCATTATTATTTTCTATGAAAACTACATTTAATTTAACTATATGTCTAACCCTCTTATTTGTTAGTTTAATTACATGTCTACTTATAAGTTACTATTATTGTTGAATAACCATTGTACAAAATGGAAATAAATGTTTTTGTTTGTTTTGTTTTTGTTTGTTTATGGTTTCCTCCCACAACGGAGCACACATCACTGCCTCGCTGAACTCTACACCCGTCTTTCTTCCACCAGTGTGGTCGCCTTCCTGGACCTCAAATCTGCCTTCGATATAGCCAACAAGGAAATTATTCTTGACCAGCTGGTGGACTTTGGAGTTCAGGGGAACATACTGAAATGGATACGGGGATATCTCTGCAACAGAACATCAAGTGTCCTTTTTAAAGGGTCGTATAGCTCCTATGAACGGTTTGAACTGGGTACTCCTCAGGGGGGTGTGCTAAGTCCTTTTCTATTCAATATCCTTATGCATCGTCTACTCTCCCTCCTTCCTGTCCTCCCCGGTACTACAGTTACCTGCTATGCGGACGACATATGCATCCACACGACCTCAACTCACGACCTTCAGCACATGCTCCATGATTTTTACGTGTCTGCTACCTCCTGTGGCCTTATTATCTCCCCAGAAAAAAGCAGGATTTTTACTTCACGCAACTGCAGAGCACTGCCCGCATTCGCCATGGGTGGTAATGTCATCCCTCACTGCACACAGTACACGTATTTAGGTGCACCAGTCCGGATCACCCCAGCTATACCTGCACGTCAACGAATTCATCCCTTTGTGAAGAGCCTTCTTGACCGTCTGGAGCCCCGCTTTGCACCTGTCAAGTGGCTTGCCAACAATGCTGCAGGAGTCTCCATCCCAGTGGCGAGGACCCTCTACATCCTACTACTTCGGTCAGTGGTTGACTATCTGTCTCCTTCCTTGTGTCAACTTCCTAGACCAGCTCTTGAGCCACTTGAAAAGTTCCAGAATCGAGTCATGAGATTTATCTTGGGATGTTCTCTCTACCCGTATTGTGAGTATGCAGTTGGAGCTCAACTTGCCCCCTCTTGTGGAGAGGATTTATGCCAATGTGTCCTATTTTACTGTTAAGTGTCTTCACTACCCCTTTCTTGCTCCGTACTTCTCTGCTGTCATGAGGACGTCCCTGGATCCAGACGCACCCAGGCTCCCACTTCGAGCAGGAGGTCATAACCTTATCAGGGTGGTGAGTGACATTATCCGTGGCCTTGACATCGACCTGCCAGTGCAGGCGGCTGTCCCAGATTTACCACCCTGGCGTGTCCCCCTCCCCGCTGTCACATATACACCGACCTCGAAGGATGTCTATCCCCCCTTGCAGAGACAGTTAGCTCTGGAGACTATCGCTGATGTGTCCACGTCTGTCCCTGCAGCACACCACGTCTATGTTGATGGTTCTGTGCAAGCAGATGGGAGGGCGGCATGTGCTGTGTTTTCCCCCACCATGGAGCCGCCTGTGCCGGCTGATTCATGGATTGGCCGTAGACTACCCACCTCGTCGAGCTCCACCTACTGTGAACTGAATGCCATCTTGGATGCCGTGACTCTCCTTGTTCGACGACGAGTGAATGGGGTAATAATTTGTGACTCCCAATCGGCCCTACAAGCCCTATCCTCGCCAAGACCTATCTGTGGCCGTGCTGTGGGAGATATACTATGTCGCCTCGCGGCCGCTCGGGATGCTTCTCTTGTTTTGTCGTTTGTATGGACTCCATCCCACATTGGGCTGACTGGCAATGACACAGCAGATCGTCTTGCCAAGGCGGCCTGTATGCTGGATGGGCATGCTGTGGACGCTGAGTCCTCCCTCCGATGCCTACGTAACATCATCTACTCAGCTGGGTTTGCCATGACGGTCCAGCGCAGGGACACGGAGAGGGCCAACAGTGTGTCCATACAGCTCCATGATCACTTTCTTCACAGTCGCTACAAGTATCGCAGACGCAGGTTAATGGTGCGGAAAAACAATGTAGTTAGTGCTCGGCTCAGAATGGGGTATCGGCCTTTATGGCAGGTCTCCCAGACTCTAGATATGCCACAGTACACCACCTGTAAATTATGCGACCGTCCTAATGCTAACACTCTTGACCACTATTGTCTTCAGTGCCCCACAGTGAGAAATGTTTTACCACGAGGTCAGAACTTAATACAGATCTGCTCATTTTTACTTAATGATGACAACCTTGATGTTATTCTTGCTCGTTATCCTCACTTTGGTGGCCATAAATTATATTGAATTATACATATATTTTCTGTATGTTGCTGTATAATTCTGTATGTGCATTCTGCGTTTCTCTGAGCTTTACTTTTGCATATAATGTACTCTGTGCTGCCATACTGTGAGTTGTGTGTTAGTATGCAGCAATGTTTTATCAATGTGTACACCTCCTTGTAAACTATGTTCAATTCTTGGTTTTGTATCCATTTGAAGCATTATTTGTAAGAACTCATGTAATGTCTGACGCCTTGGCGTAATAAATTAATAAAATAAAATAATCTCTCTCTCTCTCTCTCTCTCTCTCTCTCTCTCTCTCTCTCTCTCTCTCTCTCTCTCTCTCTCTCTCTCTCTCTCTCTCTCTCTCTCTCTCTCTCTCTCTCTCTCTCTCTCTCTCTCTCTCTCTCTCTCACACACACACACACACACATGCATACACATACACATCATTCGTGTGTCAGATGATTGTAAGTAGAGGAGTGTCTGTATACAAAATTTTTTTTGTTAAAATCGTCTTTGGTCACATCAAAACGTTTTGACTGAGTAAAACCGGACAGGGTGATATTAATGTTTAATTAATGAGAATGGAGTATGTATATTAACACTATGTAATTCTGTGGAAAGAAATGCTCTGGAATTACCAGCACAAAAACTTGTGATTCCAAGAATAAGAACTAAAATAGCAAACAGAGCAATGTCTGTCAGGGGTTCTAAGATTTGGAATAGACAGTTAGAAGATATAAATGAAATTTAAACACTATCAGCAATCAAATACAAAACTGAGAGCATAGTTAGAATGACTGAATAAGTCAGTGTATTGTACTTGTAACATTATATATATATATATATATATATATATATATATATATATATATATATATATATATATATATATATATATATATATATATATATATATATATATATATATATATATATATATATATATATATATATATATATATATATATATATATATATATATATATATATATATATAATATATATATATATATATATATATATATATATATATATATATATATATATATATATATATATATATATATATATATATATATATATATATATATATATATATATATATATATATATATATATATATATATATATATATATATATATATATGTTATTTTTATTTTATGAGTGTGACACCAGAACAGGCAGAAACTGCCCGTATCAATAAAGGTCCGGGCACGTGAAAATAACAAGACGAAGGAAAAGAAAAAGGTTAAGGACGAAGCAGACATGAAGCAGTGACACAGAAAGGAAAACGACAGATAGAGAAAAACAGTCAAAAGTGCAGAGGACCCAGAGATATGGAGGACTAGGCTCTGAGATGACGATAGATCTGCTTCTTGAAGGATGAAAGGTCATAAGAATTAGGAAAGACAGAAGTCTGGAGGTAGATGGGAAGAAGCAGTCCTTGCACCAACCAATCCGCAAGCTACATATCTCCACACAGTACTTGTGAGATGAGGCCGCTTGGTGAGAGTTACGCGACCTCGGTAGTAGGGTGGGATGCAAGTCGCCAACTCATCAGAGCAGCGATGGAAGTAGTAGCGATAGAAAAGCGAAAGAGAAGATACCTTACGGCGAAGAGAGAGAGAATCCAGGTTAGAAGTAAGAGAAGGATCATTAATGAGTCTGACTGCCTTAGATTCAACCCTATCAAGAAGATAAGTAAAGAAAGAAGCACCCCAAATGTGTGAGCAGTATTCTAAGCAGGGACGGATAAGACCTTTGTAAATTTTAAGTAACCACAAAGAGGAAAAGTAATGACGAAAACGAAACAAAACCCCCAATTTTTTGGATGAAGATTTAGAATCTTGGATTATGTGATTCCTACAAGACAAGTTAGAGGTTATATGGATTCCTAATATGTTGATAGAGTTAAGAGGGTAAATTTCATTAGTTCTGAAGACAATAGGGTTATCAGGAGGAGAAGAAGATAAAGAGATAGCCAGAAACTGTGTCTTGGAGGCATTGAATTTAACTAAATTTTGAGTTAAGAGTAGAAGAAAAAGTGATATGAGATCGATTACGAGCATCAGGTGAAGGTTGTGAAGAAAAGGCAGAGGAAAAGTGAAGGGTAGAATCATCAGCAAAGGCATGAAGAAGAGAGGAAGATGGGGATTGTAGAAGATCATTAATGAAGAGAAGAAGCAGAGTTGGTGAAAGTATAGAGCCCTGTGGAACACCACTGGTAACAGAGAAAGGACTAGATGTCACACCATCAACAACTACAGTAAGAAAACTGGAAATCAGAGAACAGAGAGAAGGGGTAAAGCCATAGGCAGGGAGTTTGGCCAACAGAGCTTTGTACCAGACTATGTCAAAAGTCTTAGAGATATCAAGGGCGACGACAAAGGATTCCCCATAGTCCCTCAGAGAAGATGACCATACATGAGTAATATAGGACAGGAGATCACCAGTGGATCTTGCCTTGCGGAAGCCGTACTGGTGATCGGAGATAAGTGAGTTAGATTCAAGGCGTTTCAAGAAGTGAGAATTAAGCAAAGTTTCAAAAACTTTAGCAATAGAGGAGGTTAGGGCAATAGGTCGGTAGTTAGAAGGAATAGAGCGGTCACCCTTCTTAGGAACAGGTTGAACTAGAGCATGCTTCCAAGATGAAGGATAAATACTGGTTGACAGAATGAGGCGAAAAAGACAGCAAAGCACGGGAGCCAGTTCATCTACAAACTTCTTAAGGAACCTTGCAGGGATACCATCGGGACCAGATGCCTTGTTCGTCTTTAGCGAGCTAAGAACCTTATGAACTTTGCGTGAAGAAAGGATAAGGGAGAGCATAGGGTTAGAGAGGGGTAAAGACTGAGGAACAGGTGCACTGGAATCGTTGATAGAAGAGTTGGCAGAAAAATGAGAGCCAAAGAGAGTGGCTTCGTCAGTGGGAGAGCAAGCTCTAGAACCATCAGAACGAATGAGAGGGGGAAAGCTTGAGTTACAGAAGTTTTAGGAGAGGTTTTTGCCTAAGGATCAGAAGCAATTTTCAGTAGGAGAGGAGTTAAGATCATCAACTTTCCTTCTTATAAAGGAAGCCTTAAACCTTCGAATCTGAGCAGTACAGCGATTCCTAGCTATAATAAAAGCAGAGCGAATTAAATCGAAAGTAGAGGCTTGGTAAGATTGGTGAGCCCGATTCCGAGCCTGGATAGCCATGGAGCAGGCACGGTCAAATTAGGTTTAGGGGGAGAGAAAGTTTTAGTAGAAGAGGGGATGTACGCCTCCATACCCGCGATCATGATCTCGGCAACTTTTAAAGCTACCTGATCAGGGTTGCGGGACCGAAAGCAGTAGTCATCCCTTGGGAAGCCAAAGAGAAAGTTATGCAAATTTTCATGTTGGGTATGCTCGTAGTGCCAAAGGCGGCACTGAGTAGGAGGGATTGGTGGTGGGGGAGCGAAAATGGGAGAGACTGAGATCATAGAGTGGTCAGATTTACCAAGAGGGGAAAGCACAGAATAAGAGTAGTTTGAAGGGTTAGAAGTAAAAAATAGGTCAAGAGTGTTTGCAGCATGTTCGTGACGATCAGGAACGCGAGTAGGATGTTTGATAATTTGCTCCAGATAATGAGTAATAGAGAAAGCAAGGGCCTCGCTTCCTTCCACATCTGTGTGAGAAGAATGAAGCCACTCAATGTGGTGTACATTGAAGTCGTCAATGTAGAGAACTTCGGCATGTGGGTGAGAAGATAGCAAGAACTCATGGCACGAGGACAGATATTCAAAGAAAGACACAAACTCGGTTTAGTTTGGAGAACAGTAACAGAAGCAAAGGAAGATAGTGGTAGTGGAGAGATAGATTTTTAGTCCGGAGATTCAAGGTCCATGAGCCTCGCAGTAGGAGTGTTAATGTTGCAGTATGCACGGACCCCACCTTTGGAACGAAAACGAGTATACAGATTATAGTGAGAGATTTGAAATGGGTCAGTGGAAGCATGTTTAGACAGCTGGGTTTCAAATAGGAAGAGGAGGTTAGGGAGGAAAGTGCCCAAGTGCTGTTTCACAGACGAAAGATTAGAGTTCAGCCCACGAATGTTAGAGTAGTGAATAGTGAAAGAAGCAGATCTATTGGGAGGTGCAAGGTTAAGGGCAGAACCATATATATATATATATATATATATATATATATATATATATATATATATATATATATATAATATATATATATATATATATATATATATATATATATATATATATATATATATATATATATATATATATATATATATATATATATATATATATATATATATATATATATATATATATATATATATATATATATATATATATATATATATATATATATATATATATATATATATATATATAATATATATATATATATATATATATATATATATATATATATATATATAATATATATATTATATATATATATATATATATTATATATATATATTATATATATATATATATATATATATATATATATATATATATATATATATATATATATAATATATATATTATATATATATATATATATATATATATTATATATATATATATATATATATATATAATATATATACCTTGTTCGCTTTTTCTGTGTGTTTATCATTTGGGAAATTGGAATAACGCCCCTAAAAATATATAGTAAAAAAATGCGAAATTCGCGATTAACGCCCATGCAAAAAATATTTGAAACCAAAATTTTCATTTTAGTAAATAATTGACCGCCTCGGAGGCACTTTTCCGCCATCCTCCTCTTCTACCGCTTAATGCGATCAGATATTATGAAGATAATGGAAAAAAAGCATTAAGAACAAACAGCAAACAAATTTTCTATATAATATCATCCGGGAAATAGCGTGCGAGGGTGCATCAGCTAATACGGAAGTTGTAAAATGTTTGTGGATAGAGGTTCGCTCTTCCGTATCCTCTTCCTCTTCTACCGCTTAATGCGATCAAATATTATGTAGAAAATTGAAAAAAGCTTTAAAACAAACAGCAAGCAAATTTTCGATATATCATCATCGTCAAGGATATAGCATGCGAGGGTGTATCAGCTGATACAGAAGAGGAAAAACGTTTGTGGATAGAGGTTCGGTCTCCCACATCCTCTTCCTCTTCTACTGCTTAATGCAATCAAATATTATTAAGAAAATTGAAAAAAAGCATTAAGAACAAGCAGCAAACAAACTTTCAATATAATATCGTCAAGGAAATAGTGTGTAGAGAATATATATTATTCATTTAAATTTCCCATGTACAGTACAATTTACGTCTTTTTTGTAACGAATTGTAGTTTTCTTTTTCTCTCAGCTGACTTTGTTTTCGTTGAGCATGGTCGATATGTAAAGAAGATAGAATAATGTTTAGAACCAAGGAATATTAATAATATGTACTATAATCTTGAAAATTAGATAAACCCCAAATAGAGTGAGTAAATAAATATTTTATGAGTAAGATATTGTGCCTGAATAGTGATAAGCATCAGCTGATAAGGAAGAGGCAAAATGTTTTATGAGTAAGATATTGTGCCTGAATAGTGATAAGCATCAGCTGATACGGAAGAGGCAAAATGTTTGCCGATAGAGGTTCGTTCTCCCTCATCCTCCTCCTCTTCTACCGCTTAAATAAATATTTTATGAGTAAGATATTGTTCGTGAATAGTGATAAGCATCAGCTGATACGGAAGTGGCAAAATGTTTTGCCGATAGAGGTGCGTTCTCCCTCATCATCATCCTCTTCTACCGCTTAAATAAATAGTTTATGAGTGAGATTTTGTGCCTGAATACTGATAAGCATCAGCTGATATGGAAGCGGCAAAACGTTTGCCGATAGAGGTTCGTTCACCCACATCCTCCTCCTCTAATACCTCTTAATTCGATCGAATATTATGAAGGAAATTGACGCAAAGCTTTAAGAACAAACAGCAAACAAACTTTCGATATAATATCGTCAGGGAAATAGCGTGCGAGGGTGCATCAGCTGATACAGAGGCGGCAAAACGTTTGCATCCTCGTGCTCACCGCCACCATGAGCATCCCAGTGTATGCGCTGTTGCCCACTGCATAATAGAGTGCATATATTTGTTTACTGTACAGTAAATCTGTATATCTTTTATCTATCTATCTATCTAGCTTGGCTGTTTCCCCCAATTGGGGGATAGCTGACATCAAAAGAGAAAAAATAAGGGGATTACTTTTCTCTATTGGCAGTGACGAGGGAGCTAACAACCATTCACACGGCACTGCTGGAGTGCCACAGCCCATCCTCCCGGCTCTTCCACAACCTAACACATCACTTAAGTCAACAAACTGACACCAAGACTTCATATCTTCAGGTCATAATTCCCTGATTCAACAGTGATACCACTACTACAGTAGTGGTACCTAACCTCACTAAAACATGCCTCAACTCTCTACACACTATACAATAAACAGCCAATGGAATACAAGCAATAATCATGTAGTAGGTTGGCCCATGGCACCAACCGCCAGTTGCAGTACTACAGCTGAATGGTCTTGTGGACTTAAATAAGACTGTCCTGGACAGTTCGATGTTAAGCTTTCCTTCAGTTATGGCTCTCTTTCTATGCCTACATCAACACTGGATATCTTGGATATTCGTTACACGTCTTATTATCCTCTTCACATATGACAAGTCACAATACTCCCCATCTCTGTTTCTCTTTTTGTTTTCTTCGTTCCCAGGCTTGATGAGGGTAGATTTTTTTTTTTTAGCCTGTCCTGGTTTCACAATCATAAAAAAAAAACCCAACCTGCATCACTTCATAAATGCCAACTCCCCTACTGCCCTACCACAGGGCTACCTCTGTAAGATGCAGTCCCGTGGTAACAGCAGATGCCCATCAGAGCTGCGTCACAATCGCTCGCCACTCATTCCTATTCCTAGCACGCTCACTTGTTTCCCTCACATCCATCCTCCTATCATTCCGGGCTTTCCTTATTCCATCAATCCACCCAAACCTAGGCCTTCATCTAGCATTTAACCCATCAACTCTCGCATTTATCACCTTTTTCAGCAGTCTTTCATCATCCATCCTTTCCAAATGGTCAAACCATCTCAGAACATTTATATCTACTCTGGCTGCAAATTCTCTCCTCACAACCGTTCTTGCTCTCACCACTTCTTTCCTAACCCTATCCAACCGAGATACACCAATCATACTCCTCAGGCATTTCATCTCAAACACATTTAGTTTCCATCTTTCACTTACTTTCATACCCCATAACTCTTATCCATATATGACAGTTGGCACAACCACTTTCTCATACAAAACTTTCTTAACATTCATTTCCAACCCTCTACTCTTCATCACTCCTTTCAACGCACCCAACACTTTACATCCTTCATTCACTCTGTGACACACATCTGCTTCCACTCCACCATGTGCAGCTATAACTGAGCCTAAATACTTGAACCGATCAACTTCTTCAAGTGTCTCTCCATTCAATCCATCACCATTCTCATTTCTTGTACACCTCATGAACTTACTCTTTCTCACATTCACTCGCAACTTCCTTCTCTCACACAACATTCCAAATTCTGACACTAACTGACACAGCTTCTCCTCTGAATTTGCCACCACCACAGCAAACAGCAACTGATTCAGCTCCCACTCGTTATCATCCCCATCTACCATTCTCAAACCTTGACCACGCACTCGCTCATTCACCTCACTTACGACTCCTTCAATATACAAATTGAACAGCCATGGTGACATCGCACATCCCTGTCTCAGTTCCACACTCACTGGAAACCACTCACTCACTTCATTTCCTACCCTAACACAAGCTCTACTGCCCTCATACAAACTCTTCACTGCATGCAACAGTTTACAATCAATTCCATATAACCTCAAAACATTCTACATTGCCTCCTTATCAACTCAATCATACGCTTTCTCCAGATCCAAAAATGCAAAATACACATCCTTACCCTTTGCTAAATATTTCTCACATAACTGCCTAACTATGCAAATCTGATTTATACAACCTCTATCTCTCCTAAAACCACTCTGCACTTCCGCAATCACATTTTCTGTCTTATCCCTAATCCTATTAATCTGTATCCTACCATACACTTTTCTTATCACACTCAACAAACTTATACCCCTAAAATTACTGCATTCATAAACTTCTCCCTTACCTTTGTATAGGGGCACTATACAAGCAATCACCCATTCCTCTGGCACCATTGACAACATAAAGCATATATTAAACACTCTCAATAACCATTCCAATGCAGTCACACCCCTTCTTTCAACATCTCTGCTCTCACACCATCCATTCTAGGTGCTTTGCCTGCTTTTGCTTCATACAATGCCCTTTTCAACTCCTCTCGTAATCTCTCTCTCATTTTCTTCTCCCATTACTGGCACTTGAACACCCCCCATTGCCACTATAGCTGCCTCTCTCTCTTCCTCAACATTCAGCAAGCACTCAAAATATTCTGCCCATCTTTTCCTTGTATCGTTCCCTCTTAACATCTGTCCATTCACATCTTTCACTGTCTCTTCCATCCTCGATCCACCCTTCCTTACTCTCTTCACTTCTTTCCAAAACTTCTTTTTAGTCTCCTCATATGACCTACTAAAATCCTGTCCCCATCTAACATTTGCCAAGCTCTTCTCTTCCTCTCCTCATTTTTACATTTTCTCCTTATATCTTTCTTACTTCTCCCTACTGTTACACTGCAGCCAATCCTCAAAAGCCCTCTCTCTCTCTTCCACTTTCATTTTCACCCCTTCATTCCACCATTTGCGACCCTTCCTCATGCCACCTCTAACAAACCTCTTTCCACACATATCACTTGCATTTCCCACAACACATTCTTTCATCAACCCCCATTCCTCCTCTAACTTCCCAACTTCTCTTTCTTTCACCCTGTCATATGCCACTTTCAACCTGTCCTGATATTCCTGTCTCTTCTGTGGCTTTTTCAACTCTTCCACCTTCACCATTTCCCTTCTACATCCCCCCACTCTATTTCCCCACTCTTTTGCTACTACCGCTTTTGCTTCAACCAAAAAATGATCAGACATCCCAGCAGCCACACCCCTAAATGCATGCACATCTTTCACTCTACCAATCATGCTCTTTGCTACCAACACATAATCCATCAATGCTTGCGCTTTCACTCTTCCATTTGCCACTCTCATCCATGTATACTTATTTATTAATTTCTTCTTGAAAAAACTATTACCTATCACCAACTCTTGCTTCACACACATATCTAACAGTCTCTCGCCACTCTCATTCCCACCTGGTACCCCATACTTTCCTACAACACCTTCTACCTCTCCATCACCCACTCTGGCATTCAAGTCACCCAACACAACTACATAGTGCCTTCTACTCAGACCATCCACACACCTAGTTAACTCATTCCAGAATTCATCCCGCTCTTCCTCACTTCTCTCACATCCTGGCCCATATGCATAACAAAAGCCCAACATTCTCTACCTATCTTAGCCCTCATCCACATCAGCCTAGATGACACTTCTTTCCATTCCACTACCTTATTTACCATCCATTCACTCAGCAATAATGCCACACCTTCTCTCACTCTCCCCCTTTCAACCTCAGACACCCTACCTGTCACCTCACCAAATGCCACTTCTCCTTTTCCTTTCGTCTTTGTCACCAACAATGCCAATACATCCATACTCCTCCTACCTAACATATATCCAGTGTCACATCTTTTGCTCTCTATTGTACTATTACCACGCACATTTAGACACCCCAAAACAAAACTTTGGGGAGAAGTTATTCTCCCCTCTACTCCCCTTCTTCTTTGACGTCTCGCTGGAGGTTAATACAAGGTGGGATTCCCAGTCCCCTCACCCCGTCCACTTTTATTCGCCTCTTATGACACCCAGAGAATACATTTGGGTTATTTGCATGTTAATATAAATAACTACAGGTCTTTCTGCTTTGTTATGGACTTATAAAATATGTTTACTTATCTTATATCTTTGGTATAGTGTGTCTATGGATGGTTGTGGAACGAGCTATGCCCATTATCATTGTTTCTTATGAAAGATTACTTGTTAAATTATGTGAAAATTACAATATGCTGCACTTCTGAGAACCTATCTTCACGTTATTCCTAGAACTGGGTGTATATATATATATATATATATATATATATATATATATATATATATATATATATATATATATATATATATATATATATATATATATATATATATATATATATATATATATATATATATATACATATACAGTAATCCCTCACTCCATCGCGATTCACCTCTCGCGAATTCACTGTATCGCAAATTTTTTTTTCTGGAAATTTTTTTTTCTGGATATATGCGAAAATATTAAAATATGTGTAAAAAAAATAAAAAAAATTCGTTATTTTAATTTTTTTATTAAAAAAAAAATTCATTATTTTATTGATAAATAAAATTTATTTCCCAGCCTATGAATAATAAAACATCAAGAAATAGTAAAAAAAAACATAAATTTGAACATGTAACTCTGCACCATAGAAAGTATGATACCGGTATCAGCGTTTCGGAAAATGCAAAGGGTCGCACCTACATGAGCTAGCATATATTAAAATTTCCAGTAGTTTCATGATTTTATTGATAAAAAAAGCGTATTTCTTAGCCTAAGAATAATAAAACAGTAAAAAATAGTAAAAAACATAAATACTAACAGTATTGCACCATGTAAAATACGATACCGGTATCAGCGTTTCGGAAAACGAGAAGGGTCGCACCTACGTGAGCTAGTACATATTGAAACTTTCATTATTTTATTGATAAAACAAGTATTTCCTAGCCTAAGAGTTATAAAACAGTAAAAAATAGTAAAAAGCATAAATTTAGACATATACCTCACAGTATTGCATCATGTGAAATACTGTCCGATAGCGTACAATGTATTGGCATCTTGGAAAACGCAAAGGCTCGCACCAAAGTGAGATAGTTCATGAAATTCTATTGGATGAAAGGGTGGGAGATGACGAATCACAGAATTGTTTTTCTGTATGTTCTGTATCATGGGGTCTGATTGGCTTTTTCATTGAAGTTTGGTTCTCCCACCATCTTCCATTATCTCGCCTCACTCGTTCAGTCTAACTCACGTATGCGCCGTTCACGTTGCGCTTATTAATACGTTTTGCTTGTGATTTTTTTACTCGCGTATTTCAACCTCTGCCATGCCTCCCAAGCATCCTTCATCTTCTAAGGCTTCTGGTAGTGAGCCTAAGCGGCAAAGGAAGATGTTAACCATAACAGATAAGGTGAAACTGTTAGATATGCTGAAAGAAGGAAAAAGGTTTACGGATGTCGGCCGCTATTTTGGCCTCAATGAATCTACTGTTCGCTACATCAAAAAGGACGAGGCAAATATCAGGAAAACAGCGACTACAGTATTTCTTTTAATAAATCAGCGAAGAGGGTTGTAACATCCCGCAATAAGATAATAGCGTGGATGGAATCTGCTTTGGCCCTGTGGATTGCTGATTGCAGAAAGAAAAACATCAGCATACAAACAAAGGCGAAGAAGCTGTACGAGACATACGCTACAAACGAACCTGACGACAGTGGCGACTGTGGAGAGGAGGAGGAGGGGAGAGAAGAAGATATTGACGACCCACAACCAGGACCCTCCAGCGATTCTCCACCGAGGATACAATCGTTCTTGGCAAGCAAGGGATGGTTCGCCAAATTTCAAAAATGCTATGGCCTAAAAAGCGTTTCGGTTTATGGAGAAGCTGCCTCTGCAGATACAGCTGCCACAGAAAATTACGTGAAGAACGACTTCAAGAAAATTATCGCCGAAGGGGAATATGCTCCTGAGCAAGTCTTCAACATGGATGAAACTGGGTTATTTTGGAAGAGAATGCCATCTCGCACTTTTCTCTTCAAGGAAGAAGCTAAAGCCCCGGGATTTAAAGCGCACAAAGATCGCGTTACCCTCATCATGTGCGAGAATGCTGCGGGCTTCATGTTAAAGCCCGGGCTTATCTACAAGTCAAAGAACCCTAGGGCTTTGAAGAATAAAAACAAGAATCTGCTGCCAGTGTATTGGATGCATAACCCTAAGGCCTGGATCATAAAAAGCTTCACATCGGACTGGTTTCACCAATGCTTTATCCCTCAGGTCAAAATTTATCTTGCGGAAAAAGACCTTGAATTTAAAGTCCTTCTTTTGATGGATAATGTTGGTGGCCATGCAACTAATCTCGAATATGACGGTGTTCAAGTAGAGTTCCTGCCACCGAATACGACGTCACTGATTCAGCCTATGGATCAAGGCGTTATTCATGCGTTCAAGGCCCTCTACACACGAAATGCCCTGTCGAACCTGGTTGAATCCATGGATTCGGACAAAGAATTCTCAATGAAGACGTACTGGCGTAATTACACGATTGCCACATGCCTTCAGAATATTCAGTATGCAATTAATAACATGAAGCCGGCCACAATCAATGCCAGCTGGAAGCAGTTGTGGCCCGAAGTCATCCACGACTACAAGGGATTTGCCCCTGACGAAGTGCATAAGTTGGCAGTTGTGAATGATGTGAAGTTGGCTGCATTGCTAGGAGGTGAAGGCTTTAAAGATATGACTCACGAAGATGTGAATGAACTGATTGACTGCCACTCGCAGCCTTTGACTGATGAAGACTTGGAAGAAATGACAAAATCAGCGAGCGAAGAAGAGGAAGAAGAAAAACTTGAGAAAACGCACGAAGAAATTGAATAACCTGGCCTTACACTCAAACGTTTGACAGCCATGTATGAACATGTGAAAGCAGTCCAACAACTCTCGCAGGTACATGACGATAATATGGTTCGTTCGGTGACCTTCTGTAAGCTGCTCGACGATGCCATGATTCCTTACCATACCATCTTCCAACAAAAGAAGAAGTAGCGACAGCAACTCCCTATTACCATGTTCTTCTCCCCCAAAAAGCAGCCGTAAAGCTGTTATTGGCTGCGGAATAATTTCCTCTGGAGTCTACAAACTTCATTACCACCTCATTCACGGTAAGTTTACCTATCACGTACATATAAATTTACATTGCATGCTGTTATTTATAAAGTAAAGGGTGGCTTTTTAACAGTGCAGGGAGGGTTTATACGGTAAACGTAAAAATAATTGTAAAATACCTATGGACATGAGTATGTCATGTCATTACCACCTCATTCACAGTAAGTTTATCTGTCACTTTCATATAAATTTACTCTTGCATGCTGTTATTTATAAAGTAAAGGGTGGTTTTTTAACAGTACAGGGAGGGTTTATACAGTAAACGTAAAAATAAATGTAAAATACCTATGTACTTATAGGGTGATTCTACTTCGCGAAAATTCACCTATCATGACGGGTCTCGGAACCTAACCCTCGCGATAAACGAAGGATCACTGTGTATATATATATATATATATATATATATATATATATATATATATATATATATATATATATATATATATATATATATATATATATATATATATATATATATATATTTTCCAGTTTTGTATATCAAAGCCATACTGTTTTAAACTGTAAGATTAGAGACATTTGTACCTAGAAGAGTTTATCCTGTCTGGTTTGCCTTTGTGCAGCACATTAATACTGTATTGGAATTTCAGATTGAGTGTGCTATTAATGAAGAGGAACGCCAAACGGAAGAGATCAACAGAATTTATAAAGTACTCCAACGCAGATATCGGGAAAATGGTAAAAAACCCCTTTGTTTTTGGGAGTTTGTCCTCAACCCAAATAGCTATGCTATAACCATTGAAAACATGTTTCACACGAGTTTTCTCATCAGCATGCACAGAGCAGCAATATTGGAAGGTAAGACTCACGGGTGATATTATCTTATTCATCGTAACCTTGGCATATTGCTTTCTGTTATTATGAAGAAGCTTGATAAATGTGTTTTTTGTTCCTTCCTACAAGGTTTCCTTGGTGATAGATATTTCTTAAAAATGTGTAGTTGTGGGAGGAGTACGTTAGTGGTTGTATTTTCTTTCATATTGCATTGTCTAACTTTGCCCAGTTTCTGTAACTTACCAAGCCTCTCCTTCTGATTTAACTCGCTCTGCTTTTATTATAGCTAGGAATCGCTGTACTGCTCAGATTCGAAGGTCTGTAGCTTCCTTTATAAGAAGGAAAGTTGATGACCTTAACTCCTCCCCCACTGACAAATGCTTCTGGTTCTTCTGTAATTCAAGCTTTCCCCCTCTCATTCGTTCTGATGGTTCTATAGCTTGCTATCCCACTGACGAAGCCACTCTCTTTGGCTCTCATTTTTCTGCCAACTCTTCTATCAACGATTCCAGTGCACCTGTTCCTCAGTCTTTACCCCTCTCTAACCCTATGCCCTCCCTTATCCTTTCTTCACACAAAGTTTATAACGTTCTTAGCTCGCTAAAGACGAACAAGGCATCTGGTCCCGATGGTATCTCTGCAAGGTTCCTTAAGGAGTTTGCAGATGAACTGGCTCCCGTGCTTTGCTGTCTTTTTCGCCTCATTCTGTCAACCAGTATCTATCCTTCATCTCGCAAGCATGCTATAGTTCAACCTGTTCCTAAGAAGGGTGACCGCTCTATTCCTTCTAACTACCGACCTATTGCCCTAACCTCCTCTATTGCTAAAGTTTTTGAAACTTTGCTTAATTCTCACTTCTTGAAACGCCTTCAATCTAACTCTCTTATCTATGATCACCAGTACGGCATCCGCAAGGCAAGATCCACTGGTGATCTCGTGTCCTATATTACTCATGTATGGTCATCTTTTCTGAGGAACTATGGGGAATCCTTTGTCGTCGCCCTTGATATCTCTAAGACTTTTGACAGAGTCTGGCACAAGGCTCTGTTGGCCAAACTCCCTGCCTATGGCTTTACCCCTTCTTTCTGTTCTCTGATTTCCAGTTTTCTTACTGACTGTTTTATATCTGTAGTTGTTGATGGTGCGACATCTAGCCCTTTCTCTATTACCAGTGGTGTTCCACAGGGCTCTGTTCTTTCACCAACTCTGTTCCTGCTCTTCATCTATGATCTTCTACAATCCCCATCTTCCTCTCTTCTTCATGTCTTCACTGATGATTCTACCCTTCACTTTTCCTCTGCCTTTTCTTCACAACCTTCATCTGCTACTTGTAATCAATCTCGTATTACTCTTTCTTCTACTCTTAACTCTGATTTGCAGAGAGTATCTAAGTGGGCACTCAAAATTTAGTTACATTCAATGCCTCCAAGACACAGTTTCTGGCTATCTCTTTATCTTCTTCTCCTCCTGATAACCCTGTTGTCTTCGAAACTAATGAAATTTACCCTCTTAATGCTATCAACATATTAGGAATCCATATAGCCTCTAACTTGTCGTGGAGGAATCACATAATCCAAATTTCTAAATCTTCATCCAAAAAATTGGGGGTTTTGTTTGGTTTTCGTCTTTACTTTTCCTCTTTGCAGTTACTTAAAATTTACAAAGGTCTTATCTGTCCCTGTTTAGAATACTGCTCACACATCTGGGGTGCTTCTGCCTTTACTTATCTTCTTGATAGGGTTGAATCTAAGGCAGTCAGACTCATTAATGATCCTTCTCTTACTTCTAAACTGCTTTCTCTCTCTCTTCGCTGTAAGGTATCTTCTCGTTCGCTTTTCTATCGCTGCTACTTCCATCACTGCTCTCATGAGTTGGCGAGTTGCATCCCTCCCACACTGCCGAGGCCCGTAACACTCGCCAAGCGGCCTCATCTCACAGGTACTGTGTGGAGATTTGTAGCACGCGGATTGGTCGGTGCAGCAACTGCTTCTTCCCATCTACTTCCAGACTCTGGAATGCTCTTCCTCCTTCTGTCTTTCCTAATTCTTATGACCTTTCATCCTTCAAAAAGCAGATCTATCGTCATCTCAGAGCCTAGTCCTCCATATCTCTGGGTCCTTTGTACTTTGACTTTTTTTTCTGTCAGTCGTTTCCCTTTGTGTGACATTGCCTCATCTCTGCCTTGCTCTTGACTTTTTTCTTTTCCTTCGTCTTGGTATTTTCTCGTGCCCGGGCCTTTATTGATGAGGGCAGTTTCTGTCTGTCCCAGTGTCACACTCATAAAAAAAAAAAAAATGCATTGTGCTACACATATTCAAGTATAATGTATCATTTCCCCTAGGCAATGAACTTTCATTGCATTGGGGGTTGTAGTCAAGAGACCCTGTGTGATGTAAATAATGCTTAGAGTTTGCTGTAGTGATCAAGAGCTGACATTGAAAGACATCGTGAATACAATGATGTATCCTATCTCTCATTCCAAAGTAACCATAGTTATTGCCAAAACTCTGTAACTTATTGGAAAGGACACAAAAATAAAATTATGTTCATTGAGAAGTAAGGATAGATATATCATATTCTTATTCGTATTGCTGTCTATTGTAGCTGTTGAAAGCAGCAAACGCTAATGTATACGCAAATGCGAGATATATTTTACTCGGCTCTGAAGGTATAAATGAGAGCGCATTCAGTCTTTTGATGAGCCTATGTGATACAATGTATTTTTCTGTAACTAAAGCATATGCTTATTTAACCGTTTATGTACTAATGCTGAATAATATATATATATATATATATATATATATATATATATATATATATATATATATATATATATATATATATATATATATATATATATATATATATATATATATATATACCTAGTTCTCAGAATAACGCCTAGATAGGTTCTCAGAAGTGTCGGGTAAATGGAAAATCGTGTGAAAAAACTACTCATTTTCCATAGGAAACAATGATAAAGGGCATAGATACGTTCCAAACCTTACATAGACACACCATGCCAAAGATATAAGATAAGTAAAAACCATAATTTATTACTACATAGCAAAGCAGAAAGCCTTGTATCTATTTTTAAGAGTATACAAAAGATATTCATATTCACTATACAGCTAGAAATTAACATACATTGCTGTACTCTTATGATGCAGTGGGCAACAGTCGTACAGTACACTGGGACATGCATGGTGGCCGTGAGCAAGTAACTTATGTGGTAGAAGAGGAGGAGGATGCAGGAGAACGAACCTCTATCTGCAAGTGTCAACAAAGATGAAATAAAGATTATAAATAAACAAAGCAAGACTGAAAAACGAAAAAAAATATTAATTATGCAATGCCTAAATCTATTATATGACAGATTAAAAAACTTAATCTACATTCTCTACGGAGGTGCAGAGTTAGGGGGGATATGATTGAGATGTATAAATGGTTTAAAGGGATTAACAAGGGTGATATTAATAAAGTTTTAAAACTTTCATGATCAAACCAGAACTCGTAATGGGTAATGGATTTAAGCTTGATAAATTTAGGTTCAGAAGGGAAATTGGTGAAAATTGGCTTGGTAATACCGTAGAGTAGCTGATGCATGGAACAGGATTCCTAGTAGGATAATAAATGCCAATATATATATATATATATATATATATATATATATATATATATATATATATATATATATATATATATATATATATATATATATATATATATATATATATATATATATATTGGCATTTATTATCCTACCAGGAATCCTGTTCTATTCATCAGCTACTCTACGGTATTACCTAGCCAATTTTTACCAATATATATATATATATATATATATATATATATATATATATATATATATATATATATATATATATATATATATATATATATATATATATTATATATACAGTTTCCCCCGGTTATTCGCGTTTCTTGGTTCGCTTTCTCACTGTATCGCATTTTTTTTTTTGGATAAATTATTATTTAATTTTATGTGTATATGCAAAAATATTGAAATATTAAAAATAAAATTCTCAGTATGTTCATTTTTTTTTATTGAAAAAAAAAAACATTTCATTATCTAATTGATAAAAAAAATTTATTTCCCAGCCTACGAATAATAAAACAGTAAAAAATTGTAAAAAAACATAAATTTAGATAGATAGATAGATACGTTTATTGACCACCTCTTTTGAAAAGTACAGTATAATCCTTACAAAAGGAATATTTGGTCCAAATTACAATGAATAAATACAATAGATTTTGTACAAACATCAAATAAGTAAATGAATTTTAAATTAATATACATTGTACTAATAACTGAATGATATACGTACGTACAGTATAACTCACAGTATTGCATCATGCGAAAGTGTTCGATAGCGTACAATGTATTGGGGTCGCAGCTACGTGAGCTAGCATATATATTTATATTTCCAGTAGTTTCATGATTTTATTGATAAAAAAAACGTATTTATTAGCCTAAGAATAATAAAACAGTAAAAAATAGCAAAGAACATAAATACTAACAGTATTGCAACATGTAAAATACGATACGCTATCAGTGTTTCAGACAAAGACTCGTTCAGTCTAACTCACATGTGCGCCGTTCACGTTGTACATATTAAACATTTTGCTTGTGTTTGATAGCGTACAATGTATTGGGGTCGAAGCTGCGTGAGCTAGCATATATATTTATATTTTCAGTACTTTCATGATTTTATTGATAAAAAAATGTATTTCTTATCCTAAGAATAATAAAACAGTAAAAAACATAAATGCTAACAGTATTGCAACATGTAAAATACAATACCGCTATCAGCGTCTCGGACAAAGGCTTCCACCATCTTCCATTGTCTCGCCTCACTCGTGTGCGCCATTCACGTTGTGCTTATTATTATTAATATGTTGTGCTTGTGATTTTTTTACTCGCGTATTTTAACCTTTGCAATGCCTCCCAAGCATCCTTCATCTTTTAAGGCTTCTTATAGTGAGCCTAAGCGGCAAAGGAAAATGTTAACCATTGTAGATAAAGTGAAACTGTTAGATATGTTGAAAGAAGGAAACAAGTTTGTGGATGTCGGCCGCTATTTTACGTAAACGTAAAAATAATTGTAAAATACCGTACCTATGTATGTCACGTCATCATCACCTCATTCACGGTAAGTTTTCCTATCACTCATAAAAAATTACGTTGCTTGCTGCTATTTATAATGTAAAGGGCGTTTTTTTTTAACAGTACTGGGAAGGTTTATACAGTGTAAACGTAAAAATACATTAAAATATCTATGTACATATAGGCTGATCCTACTCCACGGTTTTCCTGGTTCGCGCCGGGCCCCGGAACCGAACTACCGCGATAAGGGGGTGAACACTGTATATATTGTATATATATATATTATATTATATATATATATATATATATATATATATATATATATATATATATATATATATATATATATATATATATATATATATATATATATACAGTGATCCTTCGCTGTATCGCGTTTCTTGGCTCGCGAATTCACTGTACCGCAGTTTTTTTTGTTTTTTTTTGGCCTTTTTTTTTGCATATTTTTTTTATTTTGTTTGGGGGGTGGGGGATATGCAAAAATATTAAAATGTTAAAAAAATTAAAATTTTCAGTATTTTAAATTTTTTATTGGAAAAAAAAAATTCATATTTTATTGATAAAAAAAAATTCCCAGCCTACGAATAATAAAACAGTAAGAAATAGTAAAAAACATAAATTTGAATATATAACTCACAGTATTGCATCATGTGAAATAGTGTCCGATAGCGTACAATGTATTGGGGTCTCACCTAAGTGAGCTAGCATATACAGTATATTAAAATTTCCAGTAGTTTCATGATTTTATTGATAAAAAAAACGTATTTCTTAGCCTAAGAATAATAAAACAGTAAAAAATAGTAAAAAACATAAATACTAACAGTATTGCACCATGTAAAATACGATACCGGTATCAGCGTTTCGGAAAACGCAAAGGCTCTCACCTATATGAGATAGTGAATATTAAAATATTCATTATTTTATTGATAAAACAAGTATTTCCTAGCCTAAGAATAATAAAACAGTAAAAAATAGTAAAAAACATAAATACAGTACTAACAGTATTGCACCATGTAAAATACGATACCGGTATCACGTTTCGGAAAACACAAAGGCTCTCACCTATGTGAGATAGTGAATATTAAAATTTTCATTATTTTATTGATAAAACAAGTATTTTCTAGCCTAAGAATAATAAAACAATAAAAAATAGTAAAAAACGTAAATACTAACAGTATTGCACCATGTAAAATACGATACTGCTATTAGCGTTTCGGAAAACAAAAAGGCTCTCACCTATGTGAGATACTTCATGGAATGCTATTGGCTGAAAGGTCGTGAGACGACGAATCACAGAATTGTTTTTCTGTATGTTCTGTATCATGGGGTCTGATTGGCTTTTTCATTGAAGTTTGCTTTTCCCACCATCTTCCATTGTCTCGCCTCACTCGTTCAGTCTAACTCACTTGTGCGCCGTTCATGTTGTGCTTATTAATACGTTTTGCTTGTGATTTATTTTCACGCGTAATTTAACCTTTGCAATGCCTCCCAAATGTAATTCATCTGCTAAGGCTTCTGGTAGTCAGCCTAAGCGGCAAAGCAGGATGTTAACCATAATAGATAAGGTGAAACTCTTGGATATGTTGAAAGAAGGAAAAAGGTTTACGAATGTCGGCCGCTATTTTGGCCTCAATGAATCTACTGTTCGCTACATCAAAAAGGACGAGGCAAAGATCAGGAAAACAGCGAGTATTTCTTTTAATAAATCAGCGAAGAGGGTCGTAACATCCCGCAATAAGGCAGTAGTGTGGATGGAATCTGCTTTGGCCCTGTGGATTGCTGATTGCAGAAAGAAAATTATCAGCTTAGCAATATCATACAAACAAAGGCGAAGAAGCTGTACGATACATTCGCTACAAACGAACCCGTCGACGACAGTGGCAAACGTGGAGAGGAGGAGGGGAGAGAAGAAGATATCAACGACCCACAACCAGGACCCTCCAGCGATTCTCCACCGAGCATACAACCGTTCATTGCTAACAAGGGATGGTTCACCATATTTCAAAAATGCTATTGCCTAAAAAGCGTTTCAGTGCATGGCTAAGCTGCCTCTGCAGATACAGCTGCCGCAGAAAATTACGTAAAGAACGACTTCAAGAAAATTATCGCCGAAGGGGAATATGCTCCTGAGCAAGTCTTCAACATGGATGAGACTAGGTTATTTTGGAAGAGAATGCCATCTCGAACCTTTCTCTTCAAGGAAGAAGCTAAAGCCCCGGGATTTAAAGCACACAAAGATCGCGTTACCCTCATCATGTCCGGGAATGCTGCGGGCTTCATGTTAAAGCCCGGGCTTATCTACAAGTCAAAGAACCTTAGGGCTTTGAAGAATAAAAACAAGAATCTGCTGCCAGTGTATTGGATGCATAACCCTAAGGTCTGGATCACGAAAAGCCTCACATCGGACTGGTTTCACCAATGCTTTATCCCTCAGGTTAAACTTTATATTACGGAGAAGGGCCTTGAATTTAAAGTCCTTCTTTTGATGGATAATGCTGGTGACCACGCAACTAATCTCGAATATGACGGTGTTCAAGTCGAGTTCCTGCCACCGAATACGACCTCACTGATTCAGCCTATGGATCAAGGCGTTATTAGTGCGTTCAAGGCCCTCTACACACGAAATGCCCTGTCGAACCTGGTTGAATCCATGGATTCGGACAAAGAATTCTCAATGAAGACGTACTGGCGTAATTACACGATTGCCACATTCCTTCAAAATATTCAGAATGCAATCAAAGAGATGAACTCGGCCACAATCAATGCCAGTTGGAAGAAATTGTGGCCCGACGTCATCCACGACTACAAAGGATTAGCTCCTGACGAAGTGCATAAGTCGGCATTTACGAAAGCTGTGAAGTTGGCTGCATTGCTAGGAGGAGAAGGCTTTAAAGATATGACTCACGAAGATGTGAATGACTAATTGACTGACACTCGTAGCCTTTGAGTGATGAAGACTTGGAAGAAATGACGAAATCAACGAGCGAAGAAGAGGAAGAACTTCAGGAAACGCATGAAGAAATTGAAGAACCTGGCCTTACACTCGAACGTCTGGCAGCCATACATGAATATGTGAAAGCAGCCCCAAAACTCTCGCAGGAATATGACGATAATATGGTTCGTTCGTTGACCTTCTGTAATATTCTCGACGATGGCATAATTCCTTACCATACCATCTTGCAACAAAAGAAGAAGCAGCGACAGGAACTCCCCATTACCATGTTCTTTTCCCCCAAAAGGCAGCCGTAAACCTTTTATTGGCTGCGAAATAATTTCCTTTGGGGTCAAGAAATGTCATTACCACCTCATTCACGGTAAGTTTACCTATCACGTGCATATAAATTTACGTTGCATGCTGTTATTTATAATGTAAAGGGTGTTTTTTTAACAGTGCAGGGAGGGTTTATACAGTACGTAAACGTAAAAATAATTGTAAAATACCTATGTACATGAGTATGTCATGTAATTACCACTTCATTCAACGTAATTTTATCTATCACTTTCATATAAATTTACGTTGCATGCTGTTATTTATAAAGTAAAGGGTGTTTTTTTAAGAGTGCATGGAGGGTTTATACAGTAAGTAAACGTAAAAATAATTGTAAAATACCTATGTACATGAGTATGTCATATCATTACCACCTCATTCACCGTAATATTATCTATCACTTTCATATAAATTTACGTTGCATGCTGTTATTTATAGTAAAGGGCGTTTTTTTAACAGTGCAGGGAGGGTTTATACAGTATGTAAATGTAAAAATAATTGTAAAGTACCTATGTACATGAGTATGTCATGTCTTTACCACCTCATTCACCGTAAGTTTATCTATCACTTTCATATAAATTTTACGTTGCATGCTGTTATTTATGAAGTAAAGGGTGGTTTGTTAACAGTACAGGGAGGGTTTATACGTGTAAACGTAAAAATAAATTAAAATATCTATTTACATATAGGCTGATCCTACTTCGCGATTTTCCTGTCTCGTGCCGGGTCCCGGAACCGAACCTTCGTGATAATTGAAGGAACACTGTATATATATATATATATATATATATATATATATATATATATATATATATATATATATATATATATATATATATATATATATATATATATATATATATATATATATATATATATATATATATATATATAATGATGATGATGATCTTTTCTTATCGTAATCCTCTTTGTAATCGTAATTTTTTTTTTTTTTTTTGCGGGTGTTATTTGCGAAATTAGAATTTTTTACTATTACTTTTTGGGTGCGTTATTGCATTTTCGTGTATTAAAAAATTGCGTAGAAAAGGAACAAGGTGTATATATATATATATATATATATATATATATATAATATATATATATATATATATATATATATATATATATATATATATATATATATATATATATATACAGCGCTCCCTCGTTTATTGCGGGGTTCAGTTCCGTTACCGGCTGCAATAGGTGAAAATCCACGAAGTAGGATCACAATATATACATAAGTATTTTACATTTATTTTTACCTTTACTGTGTAAACCCTCCCTGCACTGTTAAAAAACCACCCTTTACTTTATTAATAACAGCGTGCAAGCTTAAATTTGTATGAAAGTGATAGGTAAACTTAGCGTGAATGAGGTGATGATGTGTACATACTCATATACATTGATATTTTACAATTATTTTTACCTTTACTGTTTAAACCTTCCCTGCAATGGTAAAAAACCACCCTTTACTTTGTTAATAACAGCGTGGAAGCATAAATTTATTTGAACGTGATAGGTAAAATTATTCCACAGCCAATGACAGCTTTACAGCTGCTTTTTGTGAGAGAAGACCATAGTAATGGGGAGTTGCTGTCTCTGTTTCTTCATTTGGTGGAAGATGGTCTTGTAAGGAGTCATGGCATCGTCAAGAAGATTGCAGAAAGTCCTGACTTTGTCAGGAGCAAATCCCTTGTAGTCGTTCATGACTTCGGGCCACAATTTCTTCCAACTGGCATTGCTTGTGGCCGGCTTCATCTCTTTGAGTGCATTCTGAATATTTTGAAGGCAATTAACAATTGTGTAGTTACACCAGTAAGTCTTCAGTGCGAATTCTTTGTCGGCATCCATGGATTCAACCAGGTTTGCCAGGGTATTTCGTGTGTAGAGGGCCTAGAACACTCGAATAACGCCTTGATTCATAGGCTGAATCAGTGATGTTGTACTCGGTGGCAGGAACTCTACTTGAATACCGTCATATTCGAGATCAGTTGCTTGGCCACCAGCATCATCCATCAAAATAAGGACTTTAAATTCAAGGCACTTCTCTGTAAGATAAACTTTGACCTGAGGGATGAATCATTAGAGAAACCAGTCCAATGTGAGGCTTTTCGTGATCCAGACCTTAGGGTTATGCATCCAATACACTGGCAGCAGATTCTTATTCTTGTTCTTCAAAGCCCTAGTGTACTTAGACATGTAGATAAGCCCTGGCTTTAACATGAAGCCCACATCATTCTCGCACATGACGAGGGTAAGGCGGTCTTTATGTGCTTTAAATCCATGGGCTTTAGCTTCTTCCTTGAAAAGAAAAGTGCGAGAAGGTATTCCCTTCCAAAATAAGCCAGTCTCATCCATGTTAAATATTTGCTCAGGAGCATATTCGCCTTCCTCGATAATTTTCTTGAAGTCGTTCTTCACGTAATCTTCAGCTGCAGCTGTATATGCAGAGGCAGCTTCACCATGCACCGGAACGCTCTTTAGGCCAAAGCGTTTTTTTAAATTTGGCAAACCATCCCTTGCTTGCCACAGACAATTGTTCCCTCAGTGGAGAATCGCTGGAGGGTCCTGGTTGTGGGTCGTCGTTATCTTTTTCTCTCTCCTCCTCTTCACGGTTGCCACTGTCGTTGTCAGGTTTGTTTGCAGCGAATGTCTCATACAGCTTCTTCGCCTTTGATTGTATGATACTGGTGTCTAAGCTGATGTTCTTCTTCCTGCTATCAGCAATCCACAGGGCCAAAGCAGATTCCACCCGCACTATTATCTTTTTACAGGGTGTTACGACCCTCTTCGTGGTTTTACTAAAAGAAATAGTCGCTGTTTTCCTGATATTTGCCACGTCCATTTTGATGTATCGAACAGTAGATTCGTTGATGCCAAAATGGCGGCCGACAGCCGATAACCTTCTTCCTTCCTTCAGCATATCTAACAGTTTTACCTTATCTGCTATGGTCAACATCTTCCTTTGCCGCTCTTAGGATTTCCACCAGAAGCCTTAGAAGATGAAGGACGCTTGGGAGTCATTGCAGATGTTGAAATACGAAAGTCCCAAAATCACAAGCACAACGTGAATGGCGCTCACGTGAGTAGACTGAACGGGTGAGGCGAGACAATGGAAGATGCTGGGAAAATGAAGCTTCAGTCAAGAAACAAATCAGACCCCATGATACAGAACATACAGAAAGACAATTCTGTGATTCGTCGTCTCCCACCCTTTCAGCCAGTAGCATCCCATGAACTATCTCACGTAGATGCGACCCTTTGCGTTTTCCAAGACGCCAATACAGTGTACTCTATCATACAATATTTTACATGGTGCAATACTGTGAGTTACATATTTAAATTTATGTTTTTACTATTTTTTTTACTGTTTTATTATTCTTAGGCTTGGAAATACTTTTTTTTTTCAATAAAATAATAATTATACTGGAAATTTTAATATGTACTAGCTCACGTAGGTGCGACCCTTTTTGTTTTCGGAAATGCCGATACCGGTATCGTATTTTACATGGTGCAATACTGTGAGTTACATGTTTAAATTTATGTTTTTTACTATTTTTTACTGTTTTATTATTCTTAGGGTAGGAAATACTTTTCTTTATTAATAAAATAATGAAAATACTGGAAATTTTAATATGTGCTAGCTCAAGTAGGTGCGACCTTATGCGTTTTCCGAAACGCCTATGCCGCCTATATCACATTGTATAGTTTTCTTTTTCTCTCAGCTGACTTTGTTTATGTTTAGATTTCGTGCGGCATGGTAAATAAATATTTTATGAGTAAGATATTGTGCCTGAATAGTAATAAGTATCAGCTGATATGGAAGCGGCAAAACATTTGCCGATAAGGGTTCGTTCTCCCGCATCCTCCTCCTCTTCTACCGCTTAATGCGATCGAATATTATGAAGAAAATTGAAAAAAAGCTTTAGGAACAAACAGCAAACAAATTTTCTATATAATATCGTCAGGGAAATAGCGTGCGAGGGTGCATCAGCTGATATGGATACTACAAAACTTTTGCATCCTTGTGCTCACCAGCACCATGCATGTTCCAGTGTATGCCTGCTGCCCACCGCATAATAAGAGTACATTAATTTGTTTACTGTACAGTGAATCTGTATATCTTTTATACTGTACACTATTTGCATGTTATTATAAATAACTACAGGTCTTTCTGCATTGTTATGTACTTATAAAATATGTTTTTCTTATATCTTTGGTATATTGTGTCTATGGATGGTTGTGGAACTAGCTATGCCCATTATTATTGTTTCTTATGGAAAATAACTCGTTAAATATAACGAGTCATTTTCCATAAGAAACAGTGATAACGGGCTTAGCTCGTTCCACAACCGTCCATAGACACACTATACCAAAGATATAAGATAAGAAAAACATATTTTATAAGTACATAACAATGCAGAAAGACCTGTAGTTATTTATAATAACATGAAAATAGTGCACAGTATAAAAGATATGCATATTTACTGTACAGTAAACAAATTAATGCACTCCTATTATGTGGTGGGCAACAGGCATACACTGGGAGGGGCATGGTGGCGGTGAGCACATGGATGCACACGTTTTGCCGCTTCCATATCAGCTGATGCACCCTCGCACGCTATTTCCCTGACAATATTATATCGAAAATTTGTTTGCTGTTTGTTCTTAATGCTTTGCATCAATTTTCTTCATAATATTCGATCGCATTAAGCGGTAGAAGAGTAGGAGGATGCGGGAGAACGAACCCCTATCGGCAAACGTTTTGCCACTTCCGTATCAGCTGATGCTTATTACTATTCAGGCACAATATCATACTCATGAAATATTTATTTACTCACTCTATTTGGGGTTTATCTAATTTTCAAGATTATAGTAATTCCTTGATTCTAAGCATTATTCTATCTTCTTTACATATTGACCATGCTGCACGAAATCTAAACGTAAACAAAGTCAGCTGAGAGAAAAAGAAAACTATACAATTCGTTACAAAGAAAATGCATATCGGGGAAACTTATATAAAATATATACATATTCTCTACACACTATTTCCCTGACGATATTATATCGAAAGTTTATTTGCTGTTTGGTCTTAATACTTTTTTTCAATTTTCCTCATAATATTCGATCTCATTAAGCGGTAGAAGAGGTTAGGATGTGGGAGAACGAAACTCTATCGGCAAATGTTTTGTCACACTTCCGTATCAGCTGATGCACCCTCGCACGCTATTTCCTTTGTGATATTATATTGAAAGTTTGTTTGCTGTTTGTTTTTAATGCATTTTTAAAATTTTCTTCATAATATTCGATTGCCTTAACTGGTAGAAGAGGAGGAGGATGCGGGAGAACGAACCTCTATCGGCAAACTTTTTGCCACTTTCGTATCAGCTGATGCACCCTCGCACGCTTTCCCTGACGATATTATATTGAACATTTTTTGCTATTTATTCCTCTTGCCATAGCTAACATGTATGTTCTGCAGAGCAGACAGCACATCCCATATATACACTAACAACAAAGGAACCAAAAGATATTCTAAGACCATATTTTTATTATTATTATCCATTTTCATAAGACATGCAAAAGCCCAGCTGGAAAAAATCAAGGAGTATAGAGGATACGGCTCCAGCAGAGGAAGCATTTTGGTGACACGTTATACAACTCAGGCAATTTCTACTTTTCACTAATATCAAGTACCTTTCATATCCAAAATATTCTTCCCTAAAAACTACATTATTTCATGTTTGTGGTTGTGACTAAAATTTTCAAGACCAAAGGTTCACGTTTGTTGATCACCATTTTTTTGGCTCAGTTCTTTACTTATGTAGTTTTTCTGTCCTTTACAGTACAGTACTACTCTTCAATACTCTAATATTGTAATTTAATAAACAAATGCATGAAATGACTCATATTTTAATTAACATAAATGATAAAAATGGGATGCAAAGATATACATATGA
>JAXCGZ010000924.1:0-20000 GCA_037179515.1 Halocaridina rubra
TTACCATTGCAGTCGTCGACAAAATCACATTTCACACTCAACGCAATCACTTCAAAATATCTGATAAATATTTTCAGTGTTATAACCTATTTTTCTCCTTGCTGTGGAATAAAAACAGGTTTCCTTGTGTTAATAGTGTTAGAATATTCGTCATCTTAGCTGACTGACCACCTTAAAGTCTTGCAAATCTCGTGAGATCTGACCGCCTCGTTTTTTCCAAATTAGTAGCTTCCTCGCTCCTTAGGCGCTCGTTCTCTCCATAGGTGAGAAGTAACGTTCCCAAAGGTGTAAAATGTCGAAACCTTTTATTATTCTTTCTTTAAAAACAACGTGTTAAAGTCCTGAAGACTGGCACAGTGACAACACAGTCGTTGACATAAATCTTGAAAGGGTCATTTGATATTGTTCATTGGCTCCATTCCTCCTTCACCTGCTTTAAAGACGTTGCACAGGTAAGACCTCTCATATAAAAGGCAACTTTGTGTAGAGAGACCCTAGTCTGCCCTAGGCTCACTTCAGGAGTACGTTACAATTAAGGTGAGGGGCTGCTCTCTCTCTCTCTCTCTCTCTCTCTCACTCTCTCTCTCTCCTCTCTCTCTCTCTCTCTCTCTCTCTCTCTCTCATCTCTCTCTCTCTCTCTCTCTCTCTCTCTCTCTCTCTCTCTCTCTCTCTCTCTCTCTCTCTCTCTCTCTCTCTCTCTCTCTCTCTCTCTCTCTCCTCTCTCTCTCTCTCTCTCTCTCTCTCTCTCTCTCTCTCTCTCTCTCTCTCTCTCTCTCTCTCTCTCTCTCTCTCTCTCTCTCTCTCTCTCTCTCTCTCTCTCTCTCTCTCTCTCTCTCTCTCTCTCTCTCTCTCTCTCTCTCTCTCTCTCTCTCTCTCTCTTCTCTCTCTCTCTCTCTCTCTCTCTCTCTCTCTCTCTCTCTCTCTCTCTCTCTCTCTCTCTCTCTCATCTCTCTCTCTCTCTCTCTCTCTCTCTCTCATCTCTCTCTCTCTCTCTCTCTCTCTCTCTCTCTCTCTCTCTCTCTCTCTCTCTCTCTCTCTCTCTCTCTCTCTCTCTCTCTCTCTCTCTCTCTCTCTCTCTCTCCCTACGCACCTGTATATTAGTGAGGTGGTGTGAATCCTCAGCCTTCTTTTCGTGGCTGTGATGGTTTTCTTAGTGATTTCTGTATATCAGTAACCTTACAGACTTTGCTTTAATAGCGTCAACAGACTATGTTGGCTGATATCAATGTATTTCATACTTATTTTGGATATGTATTTATTTACTGATATAATTAGTATTTATTTTATTGCAATTTCCTTTTTATTTTTCTCTGTATTTATGTTCCTCCTGGATTGAATGGGACTTACTACACTGTAATCTCTTTTTAATTGAAGGAAATTATATTTTTAATTAAGTTTAAACGAAAATCTGAAACAGATTCCCAGTATAAGTAATGCATTCACGAGAGAGAGAGAGAGAGAGAGAGAGAGAGAGAGGAGAGAGAGAGGAGAGAGAGAGAGAGAGAGAGAGAGAGAGAGAGAGAGAGAGAGAGAGAGAGAGAGATCGCGTACTTTTCTCTATATTAGAATTTTGATGATGTTAGCTCACAAGGAGTATTCTCCTGTATTAAATAACAAATATTTTTGGCTAAAATAACTCTTAAACTTCAAAATTAACCTCTTTATTTTTTTATTCGCTTTTTTCAGATAGTATTGATTATAGTATCCTTGATATACAATTGTTGCTACACCTCTTTTAAATTTCTGGATTTTTTTTTAATATATTGTTCTAGTTATTCAAGGTTTTTATTCTTTATGTTGATGTGTTTTACTGTACATTAGTCATTGTGCTACATAGTAGCATTTAGAATGTTAATAGTATGCTACGTTCTTGAATCATTTTATTTTAGAACTGAATGGGAAGAACTTTGTTCTTAAGACTTTCTATTTTAGAACTCACTGGAAGGAACTTTTTAAATCTTATATTACGCAGTCCTTTATCATGTACACTAACTTTCTAAACTCAAGCATTGTAAAAACTGTCTGAAAAAATCATTACTTTGGTTGAGTGTCATTATAAAACATTTTTTCAATCTCTTTTATGTTAGTCGCACACTACAAGATGATTGCTTAGAGTATTTGTCTTGAATTTACTTACATGTTTTTTCCTATAATACCTTTAAGATGTCCACGAATGTGTACCATTTTCGCTATATTAAAAATAGCATCTTATTTTCAGTCTGGTGTCAGACCATCTCGACCCCTAAAACAACACCATGTGTGACGACGAAGAAGCTGCGACTCTCATTTGCGACAATGGCTCTGGCATGGTTAAAGCTGGCTTCGCAGGAGACGATGCCCCTCGAGCTGTCTTTCCCTCCATCGTTGGCCGAGCCCGTCACCAGGGTGTCATGGTCGGTATGGGTCAGAAGGATGCCTATGTAGGTGATGAGGCCCAGAGCAAGAGAGGTATTCTAACCCTGAAATATCCTATTGAACACGGCATCATTACCAATTGGGACGATATGGAAAAAGTGTGGTACCACACCTTCTACAACGAACTTCGAATTGCTCCTGAAGAGTGTCCCACCATGCTCACGGAGGCTCCCCTCAACCCTAAGGCCAACCGAGAAAAGATGACTCAAATCATGTTCGAGTCCTTCAACATGCCTGCAATGTACATTTGCATTCAGGCCGTTCTTTCTCTGTACGCATCTGGTCGCACCACTGGTCAGGTGTGCGACTCTGGTGATGGTGTATCTCACATCGTTCCTGTGTACGAAGGTTTTGCTCTTCCTCATGCAATTCTTCGCTTGGATTTAGCTGGCCGAGATATTACCAATTACCTTGGTAAGATTATGACTGAACGTGGTTATTCGTTTACTACTACTGCCGAACGTGAGATCGTCAGAGACATCAAAGAGAAACTCTGCTACATCGCTCTGGATTATGAGAGTGAAATGACCGCTGCTGCAGCCTCATCTTCTTTAGACAAGTCTTACGAACTTCCTGATGGTCAAGTCATCACCATTGGTAACGAGCGTTTCCGTGCTCCTGAAACACTATTCCAACCCTCTTTCCTGGGCATGGAATCTGCTGGTGTTCATGAAGTTGTCCACACCTCCATTATGAAATGCGATATTGATATCAGGAAAGATCTTTTAGCTAACATTGTTTTGTCTGGTGGCAGCACTATGTATGCTGGTATTGCAGACAGAATGCAGAAAGAAATTACCTCACTGGCACCTTCTACCATCAAAGTTAAAATCATCGCTCCTCCTGAGCGCAAGTACTCTGTCTGGATTGGTGGTTCCATCCTTGGATCATTGTCCACATTCCAGGCTATGTGGATTGCTAAAGAAGAATATGAAGAGTCTGGACCTGGCATTGTCCATAGGAAATGCTTCTGAGAAAGCAATATCTTAAATGTTACTAAAGTAATAAGTGGAAGACACTACGTTGTCCCTTTTGCAATAAATTGTTGAATCTCGTATATGATATTATTTCACCCTATATTAAGTCTCTCCCTCTCTCTCTCTCTCTCTCTCTCTCTCTCTATATATATATATATATATATATATATATATATATATATATATATATATATATATATATATATATATATATATATATATATATATATATATTTCTCTCTCTCTCTCTCTCTCTCTCTCTCTCTCTCTCTCTCTCTCTCTCTCTCTCTCTCTCTCTCTCTCTCTCGTGGAATGCATATCAAATATTTAAACCTGTCCAAACACTGATGTCATGGATCTCTGAGATCTTTCATTGGCCACAGGTCATCAAGTTTGCTGCCACATTGATTAAACCAAATTTTTGCAAAGTTTTAGAGTATATATTCCAGACATCCATTTATTTTTATTAGTTCAGTTTTGTATTTACCATGTAAAATAATATATTTTGAAAACGATTAGCTAATATCTGCATTTTTATTTATTATTTTCTTAAGTCTTCCCCTTTGCCTGTGTGTATACTTCAATATGTAAGGAATATGTGTGTATGGTGTCATACATAAGTTTGACCCTGTAACATTATTTGTTCAACTTAACTGCATTTAATGTGTAGTAGGTGGTATAGATATAAATATTACAAAAACTCGATAATAGAAAGTCCATAATGATTCTCCAAAATTATTTAGAATTTTGAGTAAGGCTATAATTTGACATGTATTGGTGAGTTTGCTATGCAGAACGCAGTAAATAATATGAATTTATAATCGTTGACACTTTAGATATTTCTTCCATGTCTGGCATCAGTGAACTGCTGAATTAGAATTATTTCTTGATAGAAGGTGAAGACTTTATTTTGTGGTGTCGAGAATGCAAAAAGTCAATCTCTGCGTCAGTCTACTTCTCTTACCTGCCAGCTCAGCAGTTTAAGTTCTCACACAAATGAAATATTCTGGCCATTTGTGTCACTAACTTAACTGGAAGGCCAGGCGCGAGAATATTAATGTAAATTATAAAACGACATACTATATTTTAACGTTTTTCATATGTATAATGACGATATATGGAGAGCAACAATATTGATTGTTTGTAGTATAACTTAATGTTAAGCTTCTGTCTCCTTGATGCTGCTTGCGCTGATTTATGCATTTCTCTTGTTAATTAAATATGTATCGGTAGTAGGTCTTTGGTTTAAATTATTACAAGATTATTAATATAGAGCCCTTTGCTTGATTAGGGATAAATGACAACGGTAATTGCACCTGGCAATAGGGCTAATCTGGGGTGGGCGCACACACACACACACACACATACACACACACACACACACACATACACACACACACACACACACACACACACTCATACACACACTCGCCCGCACACACACACACACACACACACACACACACACACACACACACACACACACACACACACACACACACACACACACACACACACACACACACACACACTTCTACGTAGAATTGAAGAAGAGCTGTTTGAAAGGAGATTCCAAGAGGATTGTTGATCATTTTGTCGAAATGAACTGGGGGACTATGTTTAACAACAAATATGTACACGAGATATACGGAGTCATCTATGCGGAATATGAAAGCTGTTACATGCCATGTACCAGCGTAAGAATTATTAATGACAAAGCCAAAGATATATGTTTCAATAACGAATGTAGCGGAGGAAAGGAGACGAGAAACAAATGCTGGAATTGGTGTAGGAAAGAAAAAAATATAATACTTCGCAAAATTATATGCGAGCAAGAAATGAGCACGCAAGTAAAAGAGGAGAGGCAGAGAGGACATATGAGACATATTACGAGGACAGCTAAGGAAAATCCCAAAACGCCTTGCAGTTTGGCAAAGGGAAATTGAAGGTAAATGAACAGGTTTTAGAGTTGAAAAGAGTAGCCGTAAGCATTACTGAGACAGTTGAAGAGATCTACGTAGAATTGAATGAGGAGTTGCAGACGGTATGTACAATTTTAGATAATACTCGACCACCACAAATCACAGAAATGAGAAAATTTGGGACAGTATTAGAGATGATCGTCTTTTTCATCTACAGAAGTATGCAGAGCATTAATAATAATAATAATAATAATAATAATAATAATAATAATAATAATAATTGTAATAATAACGGTAACCGCTATTTTTGCAATATATTTTTTTATGTTATATGAGTGTGTGTGTGTGTGTGTATATATATATATATATATATATATATATATATATATATATATATATATATATATATATATATATATATATATATATATATATATATATATATATATATATATATATATATATATATATATATATATATATATATATTACAGTGGGTGTAGACCTTGAAAGTGTAACATATTCCTATCATGTATATACTCTGACAAGCTTTTTACATGGTACTTGTTATTTATCTCTTGAAAAACGTCACAGCCGAACACTGTGATCGCAATCAGGAATTCAGTGGGTGAGAATCTGGAACTCATTCGCACATATCGGTACAAAAAAGAGCGAACCTACGGTTGGTCAGGTACCTGTGAATTTGTTCCAATAAATCTCTTTAAAGAGGTTATTTGATACCAATGTTTCGCTGCCCAACCACCTGCTGCTGTTGCAAAAGTTTGGTGGACACGAGTAAGTATAAAAGCATGTGTTTTAGAAGGTGAAAAACTAGTCTTTCTTTGACTCCCGAGGGGTGTAGGTGAAGGTTGGTTTCTCCTGATATATATATATATATATATATATATATATATATATATATATATATATATATATATATATATATATATATATATATATATATATATATATATATATATATATATATATATATATATATATATATATATATATATATATATATATATATATATATATATATATATATATATATATATATATATATATATATATATATAAAGTGCACAGTAGTTTTGATTTTATGATTTCAGTGATCAAAATTTCCATGTGTATAAATATCTAGAAGCTTGTACTGTACAGTAGAGTACACATTATGTCTTAGTATTTAAACTTAAATGCCATTTTCACATGTAATTATGCATACTTACAGACAAGTCGAATTGTGTTTGAATAAATTTAATTTCTAAATTTACTCTGACCATATCTAGTACTTGATATTTAATAATATGGTTAGCATTGTGAATTTTTATAAATAGCTAAGATTTCTATATCATGAAATTTAATAACTACTGATTCGACAGTCAGATTTTAGTAGTTATTTTATTAATAAAATATAAATTACTCTGATATTTAGTCTGCATAAACTGTGATTTATAAATGTAGTCTGATGACTATGTATATTTTTGCCTTATGTACATGATATTTTCCGCGATATTGCACAGTTTATACTAGTATTTCATAATATTACAGTTAATTACTTATTTGTGAAAGTAGTAAATTGCAAAAAAATAAAAAATTATAGCTATTAGCTAACATGTTAATTCATATACTAATATTCATTATTACTAACATAGAAATACTATGAAGATAATTGAAAATATGTTTTATTGATAGTGTTAACTATATTTTGCCCTACATAAAGTATAAAAAACATAACTGTCCTTCCAGGATCCTCCTGACGACGATACGATCATCCATCAACATGTGTGATGAAGAGGACGCTTCGACTATAATTTGTGACAATGGCTCTGGCATGGTCAAAGCAGGCTTTGCCGGCGACGACGCCCCTCGCGCTGTTTTCCCCTCGATTGTTGGTCGAGCCCGTCACCAGGGTGTCATGGTTGGCATGGGTCAAAAGGACGCTTATGTAGGAGATGAGGCCCAGAGCAAGAGAGGTATTCTTACGCTTAAGTATCCTATCGAACATGGCATCATCACCAACTGGGATGATATGGAAAAGATCTGGAATCATACATTCTACAATGAGCTACGGGTTGCCCCCGAGGAATGCCCAACCATGCTGACAGAGGCTCCTCTCAACCCCAAAGCCAACCGTGAAAAAATGGTGCAGATTATGATTGAAACTTTCAATATCCCAGCAACATACATCTGCATTCAGGCTGTTCTCTCACTCTATGCCTCTGGTCGTACAACGGGTCAAGTTTGCGACTCCGGTGATGGCGTGTCACATATCGTACCTGTCTATGAAGGATTTGCTCTCCCCCATGCTATTCTTCGCCTGGATTTAGCTGGGCGTGATATCACAAATTATTTAGGCAAAATTATGACTGAGAGAGGTTATTCCTTCACAACCACTGCTGAGCGTGAGATTGTCCGTGATGTCAAAGAAAAGCTTGGTTACATAGCTTTGGACTTTGAAAGTGAGATGGCAGCAGCCGCCGCTTCTTCTTCACTAGATAAATCTTATGAGCTTCCAGATGGACAAGTCATCACAATTGGTAACGAGCGCTTCCGTGCTCCAGAATCTCTCTTCCAGCCCTCTTTCCTTGGTATGGAATCTGTTGGTGTTCATGAAGTTGTCCATCAGTCCATCATGAGATGCGACATCGATATCAGAAAAGATCTTTTGGCGAATATAGTTTTATCTGGTGGAAGTACTATGTATGCTGGTATTGCCGACAGAATGCAGAAGGAAATTACTAGCCTTGCTCCTTCCACCATCAAGGTCAAGATCATTGCTCCTCCAGAGCGAAAATACTCTGTCTGGATTGGCGGATCCATTCTTGGATCATTATCTACTTTCCAGGCAATGTGGATTGCAAAGGAAGAGTATGATGAATCAGGCCCTGGAATCGTTCACCGAAAATGTTTCTAGATTGTGATTGGGGGAAGCTTGAATCCACTTCATGGTGACAGGAATATTTCACCTGCCTCTAGCATATGTAAGAAAAATATTAAAACTATTCGACAGTTTATATCATTGATTTATTCTGCCACTTAACAAAGACTTTTATTAGCGTATATATGATTTTTTTTAAATACTTGTATATAAAATCAGAGGGAAAGAGGAAGAGAGAGAGAGAGAGAGAGAGAGAGAGAGAGAGAGAGTGTATAATGATGCATGCTTTATTATATCTGCTTTATGATTCATTATTGTAAAGAAATCCAGCCACTGAAAGAACAAATCAGCTCAATTCGGTACATGTCCAAAGTTTGGATAAATGGAGAGGATTGATGTTAGGATTCATATCCTGTCTTGAGTTGTTTCTTCAACGACGCCATAGGAATATCTGAGTACTTGGCAATATGTGTAGGATCTTATTGCAAGGAAACAACGGCCAATATTTATATATATATATAATATATATATATATATATATATATATATATATATATATATATATATATATATATATATATATATATATACATATACATATATATATATATATATATATATATATATATATATATATATATATATATATATATATATATATATATATATATATATATATATATATATATATATATATATATATATATATATATAAATGTAGTCGCCGTGGCTCAGTCGGTAGCGTATCCGACTCTGAGGCGTCAGGTCGAGGATTCGCGCCCCGTCACGGTCTGAGGTTAGCAAAGGCATGCACTCAGCGTAAGGATTACATCTGCCAAAACAAGTCCTTCGCAAGAAGGCAACCGTCCTAGCCCTTGGTTGATAAGGGAGTCCGTGACGTAAAACGGGAACATATATATATATATATATATATATATATATATATATATATATATATATATATATATATATATATATATATATATATATGTGTGTGTGGGTGTGGGTGTGGGTGTTATTGTTTTTTTTTTTGTATAATACGCAGAGGATTTTATTAGGCTGCTTGTAATAAATATGTTTTGTATGTGATATGCATACATACATACATACGTACATACATACAAACATACATACATGTGAGTATGTATGTATCATGCATGTATCATGTATCATGCATACATGTATGTATTATTGTGAATATGACTTAAACACTAATCTAAAGGTCTTGAAAACAACGATTAGATCTGGTGTGATGCGACCAGATTGGATCGTCTATGGCAGTGGTTCTTAACCTGGGCGATAGCGCCCCCTGGAGGGCGCCGGGCTTGATGATAGGGGCAGTAAGTTCTTGGAATCACTGAGGGGGGATGTGAGCTAACATAATAAGATTATTTTTTTACCTCAATGGCAATTCTATTATACATAACAGGGCTGTTATATTTACTTTAGTAAAACAAAAGCTAAACATTGAAGACAATACATTTAGAAGAAGATTACCTTTAAAATAATGCACATCATAACTATCGATAAAAACTTTCTGTCCATAGAAAAAATATATTTCTATTATGCTTCTGGCATCAGGGCACGAGGAACGTTGAAGCATAAGGAAGCCATTAAGTCACAATTAAAGTAAATTAACAATTTTAAACATAATTCACTTTTATCTCCGTAATTTTTAAGTCTTATGCTCTGCATTTTTCAGTAAAATAGTTTTATCATCTATATTATGAAAATGTTTTCACATTTCCTGCCTTTCCCAAATGAAGGGTAAGGCTGAGCTATGCAACTAGTTGAAAGTGGGCGCTACACAATAAAGGTTACGAACCACTGGTCTATGGCAACAACCAGTCCATAGCTGATCCAGTTTGGTCAGATCCAACCAGACCTCTCCGTTGGTTTCAAGACCAAATCTCACTGTATATGGGCACCTTAACTCTTAGAATATACAATGTTTTGCGTATTCGTTACCTATTGAAGGAATGTGTCTTATTCTTGCTTCTCTTTGTTTTTTCTTATTTATTTAGCTTTTATACATAAAATGTCACCGACATTAGTAGTGCTAGAAATGAGTTAGACATTTTATGGAAATCTTTCACTTGCTCATAATGATACTGATGATTTTTTTCTTATTCATGTGTCAGAGTTAGTCTCCATTTCGAATAAGGCTGAACAGGTTGATCTGGGTTACTAGGGCTGGATGCCCTTTCTAACGAACTTTTGTGGAATCGAACCCGCGTTTATTAAGCTCGTCACTTCCAGAATCGTGAGCTCTGCCACTCTACTACGTGGCCCCCATAAATTTACCAATGAGCCTATTCCTAAAAGGGGACCACTTTTTTTCTTCCAAATACTGACCTATTACCCTAACCTCTGCTATCGCTAAAGTATTGGAAACTTCTTGAAACATCTTGACTCTAACTCGCTTATTTCCGATCACCAATATGGCTTCTGCTATGCAAGATCCACTGGTGACCTCCTGTTCTAACTCAATAATTTATGGCCATTTTCTCTTAAGAACTATGGGGAATCCTTTGTCGTCGCTCTTACTATCTGTTAGGGCCTAACAGATAGTAAGAGCGACGACAGTGTGGCACAAGTCTCTGTTGGCCAATCTTCCTGCTTACTTCTGCCTATTATCTGATATCCTGTTTTCTTTCTGACCGTTTTATATCTGTGGTTGTTGATGAAGCAACATCTAGCTCATTCTCAGTTACAAGTGGTGTTCCACAGGGTTCTGTTATTTCACCTTCACTTTTCCTTCTCTACATCAGTGATCTTTTCCAGGCTCCATTCTCCTCTCTTCTCCACACTTTTGCCGACGATTCTACCCTTTATTTTTCCTCTGCCTTCTCTTCAAAATATTCACTTACTACAGAGAGACTCTGGGTGGGGCACCTAAAAATTAATTAAATTTATTGCCTTTAAGACACTATTTCTGTCTATCTCTTTATCTTCTACGCCTCCTGATAGCCCTATTGTCTTCGAAACTATTGAAATTTAGCATCTTAATTTTATTAACTTATTAGGGATCCAGGTAGCCTCTAACTTGTCTTGGAGGAGTCACATAATTCAAACATATAAATCTGTATCTAGAAAATTAGGGGTTCTGTTTCGTTTTCATCATTACTTTTCCTCTTTTAAGTTACTTAAAATCTAAAAAGGTCCTATCCGTCCCTGCTTAGAATACTGCTCTCACATCTGAGGTATTTCTTAAACTTATTTCCTTGATAGGGTTGAATCTAAGGTAATTAGACTCATCATCGACCCTTCTCTTACTTTCCATCTGGATTATCGTTCTCTTCAAAATAAGGAATCATCACTTTCTTTTTTTCGTCATTACTTCCATCGCTGCTTTGATGAATTGACGAATTGCATCCCTCACCCTGCCGAGGCCGTGCAACAATCGCCAAACGGCCTCGTCTCACATGTACTGTGTAAAGATTTATAGCTCGTGGATTGGTCGGTGCAGCGACTACTTCTTCCCATCCACTTCTAAACTCTGAAGCTCCCTTCCTACTTTTGTCTTTCCTAATTATTATGACCTACCTTTCTTCAAAAAGCGGATCTATCGTCATCTCAAGGCCTAATCCTGCCATATTTCTAGATCGTCATTACTTCAACTATTCTTTCAGCCTGTCATTTCCCTATTGTGTATCATTTTCTCTTTCCTGCCTTAACGTTAGATTTCTACTTTTCTTAATTTCATTGTTTTCTTGGCACCTAGACCTGATGATGGCAGTACGGCTGTCTCGGTGTCACACTCATAAAAAAAATATGGGTAATTTTTAAATATATATGCAAAAATAGTGTTCAGCACAGTGAGGTCTTACAAATTAGCTGTTTTGGTCAATTTATTCACTGTGTTTTGATTGTCTCTCAAACTTGTTCATAATGTTCACTATAGGAGCTCGATCTCCATGTCATGTACCAATAGAAATACGCAAAAAATAGTATATCATAGTATTGTTCGATTGTTCACTGTTTAACGACTTGTTATTCAGACAAGCGAAGACATCAGGTATAAATACTGTGAAACAACCAGGTATAAAGCCATGTGAGTTATAAAGCAGGTAGTACAGTATATGGTCGGATTTTAGAGCTATTTACAGATGGATTAGCGAAGGTAACTTTATCACATACGTTTGGCTCTATGGCACATTCCTCGAGGGTCAACATTCTCCGACCTGTATAAAAAGCGAAGGTGTAGTCGAAGCCCTTTAGTCGACCGCAGACTCGTTGGCAGGTGAGCTTTCCGGCCATCGTGATTCAGTGTCGAATGGAATGAAAGAAAGAAAAATTGCTCTGTGTCATATTTTTATTCGGAAAGTCTATTATCAAAATTTAATCGACACTCCCTGTCCTATTTCAGATTTTAATAAAGAGAAATTTATTATTTTCAACCACTATATCTACTTATATAATCTATCTAACTCTCTCTCTATCTATCTATCTATCTATCTATCTATCTATCTATCTATCTATCTATCTATCTATCTATCTATCTATCTATCTATCTATCTATCTATCTATCTATCTATCTATCTATCTATCTATCTATCTATATATATATATATATATATATATATATATATATATATATATATATATATATATATATATATATATATTCCTCCCGAGGAAGGGGATAAGAATACTTCCTCATTATACCCCTGCGTGTCATAAAAATCGACTAAATGGGAAGGCGCGAGGGGCATGGGAATCCTCTCCTCTGTACTTACTTCCCACAAAAAGTCAAAGTATTTTCTTTGATTCAGCCACCCATCTTATAAGGGGGAATATGGGTTTGATATATATATATATATATATATATATATATATATATATATATATATATATGTGTGTATGTGTGTATATATAATATATATATATATATATATATATATATATATATATATATATATATATATATATATATATATATATATATATATATATATATATATACTTATATATATATATATATATATATATATATATATATATATATATATATATATATATATATATATCACTTCGTCATTACGAATTTTTCCATAGTCTTCGCTTTATTGCTATATGAAGCATGAAAAGTAATCTAATTGCATATGCAAAATAGTTGTTGATTATAGTAAGTATTATTCAAAATTCATTTTTATCTATATAAGTGCACAGTACAGAGATATTTCTAATTGTCTTAAATTTGTTGTGCATGTATTTAGTTGCTATATGAATGAAATTATGTATCGTTTATCATGCCTAAGAAGAGCCATTGAATTTCTAGTTGCTAAGCCATATACAATTTCATGGTAATGTTTTAGGTACTTGCCCTATTTCATGCTGAGCGATCAACATGTGTGATGACGAAGAGGCAGCGACTCTTATCTGTGACAACGGCTCCGGTCTTGTTAAGGCTGGTTTCGCAGGTGATGACGCTCCAAGAGCTGTGTTCCCCTCTATTGTTGGCCGTGCCCGTCACCAGGGTGTCATGGTCGGTATGGGCCAAAAGGATGCCTATGTAGGTGATGAAGCCCAAAGCAAGAGAGGTATCCTCACACTTAAATACCCAATTGAACATGGCATAGTCACAAACTGGGATGACATGGAAAAAATTTGGTATCATACTTTTTACAATGAACTTCGCGTAGCTCCTGAAGAGTCCCCCACCATGCTTACTGAGGCTCCCCTCAACCCCAAAGCCAATCGTGAGAAGATGATTCAGATCATGTTTGAATCCTTCAACATGCCAGCTACATATGTCTGTATCCAGGCTGTTCTCTCCCTTTATGCCTCTGGACGTACTACTGGTCAGGTGTGTGATTCTGGTGATGGCGTCTCTCACATGGTGCCTGTTTATGAAGGCTTTGCCCTTCCTCATGCTATCCTCCGCCTAGACTTGGCTGGTCGTGATATCACAAACTATCTTGGTAAGATTATGACTGAGCGAGGTTATTCCTTCACCACAACTGCTGAGCGTGAAATTGTTCGTGACATTAAGGAGAAGCTATGTTACATTGCCTTGGACTTTGAGAGTGAGAGGAACACCGCTGCAGCTTCCTCTTCCCTGGACAAGTCTTACGAACTTCCCGATGGTCAAGTCATTACCATTGGCAATGAGCGCTTCCGTGCTCCAGAGTCCATCTTCCAGCCTTCCTTCCTTGGTATGGAATCTGCTGGTGTCCATGAGGTTGTTCACAACTCCATAATGAAGTGTGACATTGATATCAGGAAGGATCTGTTGGCTAATGTTGTACTGTCTGGTGGTACAACTATGTATGCGGGTATTGCTGACCGAATGCAGAAGGAAATCACCACTTTGGCTCCTTCCACTATCAAGGTCAAGATCATTGCTCCTCCTGAGCGCAAATATTCAGTCTGGATTGGAGGATCTATTCTAGGTTCTTTGTCCACTTTCCAGGCATTGTGGGTCACTAAGGAAGAGTACAATGAGTCTGGACCTGGAATAGTTCATCGTAAATGCTTCTAAGTTTTGCACTTTTATTATGTCTGGCTTTTTTATATTTGTTTCTGTAATAAAGATCACTACGATGTTGAATTTTATACCCCCACTACTATTATATTACTTGTTGCTGTCTGAGTGTATTTCTTTTAAGCGAATGCTTCTGTCAAGAGGTTTGATATACATAAAACCATTTTCACTTTATGTGAGCATTTTATCCTCAGCTTTTCTACTGATATTGCCTGCAGTTTAGTGGTGTATTTCCACCTGGCAAGAATTATTGCCGAATTAAAACTTATCAAAGTTGAAAGCTTTGGTTTATTCAGATTTCTTTAAAATATGAATGCGGAAGTCTGATTATTCTTCCGATTAGAGGCAGTAGGCCAAATTGTTTAGCAAAGTCAGGAAGCTGCTCTTGGTGATGAAGAGCTTTCCATAAGATTCTTAGAATGAGTGGCTTAAAAAGAGATGTTTTGTTTTTATGGCATAGAAGATTATAAATATTAATTCAGCATTTTAAACTTGAATGTAATATGCAAAAGTTGTTAAGTTTTTTAATGAATAAGTAACGTGATTAGATCATTTAGAGACTCTCTCTCTCTCTTGGAAAAAATTAAAAAAGTCACTCTGTACAAAACAAGTCAACTTTTGCTTTCGAAGGTAGTGGAACTCTTTCCCCAATACAGTGGTAAACACATCATAAAAAAACGAGTAAAAAAAGATATAATTACAAACATAATCATTCTTAGCGCAAGTGTCCTGAATATCTCAATGAATGAAATAAATGGTGAACTTGACAAACTCTTTCAACCTCAAACTTCGGTTGTAAAATCCATAGAGTCTAAAAAAACACACGACCTAGGAGACCTACATCGAATGATAGAAAGTCTTGCAGATAAGGTGAAAATTTTGGAAGCAGATGCTGAAAAGGTGAAAGCCTTACAACACAAGGTGGGTTTACTAGAATCTGACATTGTCCTACTTAAAAGAGATAATTCTAGGTTGAAACTGCTATTAGAAACATCTCCACCTCTCAGTTCAGTGCTGTCACCTAACAGTGATGATGTCCCTTCTATCAACAACCCTCAGGTTCGGCAAGCTAGGTTTTCTGTCTCTACTCACAATTTCTTCAGTGCATTGAGTGATGAATGTGACAGTGGTAGTGAAGAAGAAGTAGATCCAGATAAAAGTGATAGCCATCAAGACAACCTGAATACACCATCTAGCATAAATAATCAAATCAGTAACAGGTTACAAAATAGTGATGAAACAACAACGTCCTTTCCCACTACTCCTAACAACGCAACAACAGGCACTAACCAGAACAAGATTCTTCCCAGCACAAACAACCAACCTGGTAAAGAGTTGCAAAACAGCGAAGAAGATATAGAGTCAATCTCCACTACTCCTAACAACACAGCAACTGTCACTAACCAGGACACCCAAATTATATCTTCCAGCACAAATAACCAACCCAGCAATAGACTGCGAAACAATGAAGAAAACAGAAAAGACAAAATAGCAGCAATCTCTACTCTAAACATTCCATCGAAGTCCTCTCCCCCACAGCCACAGTTGCCAAATAATGCAAGTGCAAGGGTTACAGCTCAAATATATATTCGCATTCCTGGCAACCCCTTTGAGAGAGAGATACGTAATACACTGACAAATCAAGGCATTCCTTCTGAAGAAGTCTTGATTAAGGAGCTTTATCGCACACCAAACTGGGTTTCCTTCGCAATAACGATATCGAAAGGATTTGAATATGTGCCTTACAAACTGAATCAATGGCCTACAGGCACAAGTGTCCAGCCATTTCGTGGGAGCAAACAATGGTCATACCAAAATAAACAGCAAAGAGCAAATGGAACAATCCCCTATATGCGAGACTACAGAAAGAGACACGATACAAACCTCTCTTATCGCCGTCCAAGCACAAGAGACTTCTCCTGGAGTGATGGCTCTTACAACCCTAGACACTCACCTAGGCATACAAACTTTGGGAAGGCCCGATCATACCACGGCACGTACTCAAACCAGCATTACACATCCAACGGCAGGTACAGACACCAGGATCCATGGGCTAACCCCAGAACACACTACAATGATGAATTCCCAGCAGAATCATACAGTCGAAACTACAACTATGACTATGGATACCACCCCAATGAAACATGGTAATACCTCGTCTCCTGCTGTTGCTGTTACTGCTGTCGATGTGAAAGTTACTTGTAAATATAATGATAGATTATCTGTCGTACATATAAATGCACAATCCCTGTTATCCCATATACTAGAAATTGAACATATGCTTGTACAAGAAAATATTGATGTTCTTTGCATTAGCGAATCATGGCTGTATCCGTCAATTAACAATGCATTTATTAATATTCCTTCATATAATATTTATCGCTATGACAGTGGTAGAGGTGGAGGTGTATGTTTATATGTTAAAAATTATTTGAAGGCCACTGAACTAAATCTTGAAACTGAGAAGCACGAAGGAGTGGAAGATAAATGGATCTCTGTCCAACATAAAAAGTTTCCTTCTATTATCATAGGCTGCGTGTACCGCCACCCCAAAGCCTCGGTAACCTCTTTTAGCTATATTTTGGACGTTTTTAAGGAGATAATTTTAAAAAACAAACCAGTTTTTATATATGGCGATTTTAATGATGATCAACTAAAAAGAGAGAATAAAATGAGTAGACTTATTAAGAATTTAAATCTAGAACAGATTATAAATAAACCAACTAGAATCACTCCCACTTCAGTTTCCCAAATCGATCTAGTAATAACAAACTCCAAACATATGATAACTAAGTGTGACGTAATGCCAAGCCCTATAGCAGACCACGAGGAAATTGTAACGTCCCTAAATATTCGCAAACCAAAGAGACAACCAATCTTTAAAACATTCAGATGCTTAAGAAATTATTCACAAGAATTACTTTGTAGTTTACTTATGAATGAAGTACATAAATTAAATGAAATTCTATATACCGATAATATCAATAAACAAGTAAGAATTTTAACCAGTGTCCTATCATCATGTATAGATCGATGTGCACCACTCGTGACAAGAGAAATATTTCGTCCCCCCGCTCCTTGGATAACAGATGACATAAAAAACATTATGAAAGAAAGAGACAAACTACAAAATGAAGTAAAGCTACAAAGAGATAATATCCCTTTAAGAGAAAAGTTTACAGAGCATAAGAAACAAGTAAAATCATTATTAAGTAACAGCAAGAAACAGTATTACAAAAATGAATTTCAAAACGCTAAAGGCAATATCTCTGATACATGGAAAATTGCTAAAACCATGCTTTCCAATAACTGTAATAAAAGTAGTAACATATCAATTATACCCGATGAGGTAGATGTAAGTGCTAAAGCAGAAGAGTTCAATAATTTTTTCGCTGAAGTGGGGAAAAAAACCTTTGAAAAAACAAAAAAAGAAATAATAAATGAAATCAATAATAGTAATGGTGGTAATAATAATAATAATGATGATGGTAGTAGTAATAATAATAGAAATGTTCATAATGGTGTAAATAATAATGATGGTGGTAGTAATGGTAATGATAATAGTGATGATGGTAGTAATAATAATAATAATGTTCAAGAACATAGTGCATTCAATAGAAGTAATGATGTCTTTAACCCTACTACAGTAGATTGTAATACAGTAATCTTAGTAATAAAAAATCTGAAAGACTCTAATGCATATGGATCAGATGGAATTTGTTTTCGTTTTATTAGAGATTCATTATTTGTAATAGCTTATTATCTGACGGTAATAATCAATACTTCCATAGTTACCAATATCTACCCAGATTTATGGAAAACTCCCCATGTAATTCCTGGTTTTAAAAATGGAAATCCTGACGACGTCTCTAACTATAGACCAATCTCTTTACTACCAATTTTATCAAAGATACTTGAAAAGATTGTTGCAAATCAGTTAAGTGAGTTTCTTGAAAAAAATAAACTTATTGCAAAAAGTCAACACGGTTTCAGGCCAAAATTATCAACTGAAACTGCCTTATTGAAAATATCAGATGAAATATACAAAAATATAGATAATAAGAAAATATCATTGCTACTACTACTCGATCTTTCTAAAGCTTTTGATAGTGTACACCATACCACTCTATTAGAAAAATGCAAAAAAATGAACATTGACCCAAGCTGGTTCGAGAACTATTTAAAAAACCGCTACCAGTCAGTCAGAATAAAAGATGTAGTCTCAAGTCGCAAGAAGGTATTGTTTGGGGTCCCTCAGGGATCGATCCTAGGACCTATACTTTTTCTAATATATGTAAACGATCTAGTAAAATATTTACCTAACTGTTATGTCATTCAATATGCTGACGATACTCAAATCTTAATTGAAGGAGAAATTAATGATTTAGAAAATATTATTCGTAGAGCAGAAGAAATTTTGTATATGGCTAAACGTTACTTTCTAAAAAATGGTCTGTTACTTAATGAAACTAAAACCCAATCTATTCTTATCGGATCCAGACAATTATTATCAGAAGTTGATGACAATCTTCATATAAATTTTAACGGTAATATCATTAAGCCAATGAACTCGGTAAAGAACCTAGGTGTCTATTTTGACCGTTACATGAATTTTGAAATGCATATAGATGAAATTTATAAAAAAGTAATGGGTACTCTAATATATCTAAATAGGGTAAAAGACTCATTTGAAACATCAACTCGTATAATAATTGTCCAGTCCTTAGCTATGAGTTTAATTAATTACTGTCTCAAAGTTTGGGGATGTACCAATAAGACTCAATTACAAAGAATACAAAAGTTACAAAACTTTGCAGCACGAGTGGCTGTTGGCAATGTAAGAAAATACGAGCACATCTCTCCTGTTTTAAAAGATCTAGAATGGATAAAGATTAGAGATAAATATGTTTTTGATATATGTACCTTTGTTTTTAATATACTAAGAAACAATATTCCTGATTGCTTGTATAATTTTTCTACAGTAAGCTCAGTTACCGGGTTAACTACCCGTCAAGGGGAAGATTTATTAGTACGAAGGTCTAAAACTGATATTGGCTCAAGAGATATAAACATTCGTGGACCTCATTTATATAATCAGCTTCCCAGAGAACTAAAAAATGCTGGTTCAGTGCATACTTTTAAATATAATCTTAAGAAGTTACTCTTAAAGGAAGATTTTACTTGTAAATTTTAATGGTACACTCATCTTTATGATTTGCTTGTTTTAGTATGTCTATATCGTACACCACAGATGTCTATCTGGAATATATATGTATCTTATTTAAATACCCAATGTACATTGGAATAAAGGATTATTA
>JAXCGZ010000924.1:22500-34478 GCA_037179515.1 Halocaridina rubra
ATTATTATTATGAAAATAATCTAAAGGTATGTTTCTCTCTTTTGTACTGCAGCTCTGTACAAGTGTATCTCATCCAAGTCGCAACCATGTACGTTTATTTATACCTTTCAAACGTACCACTATTAAAGCTTAACAGTCATCAGTGTAATTATTCAACACCATTGTTTATGCATCTATCCCTTTCGCGTCTTGGGTTTCTCGTGGCCTCTGTCCTTGATCTCTTTATCCAGCCAATGGCTCTCTGAAGCCCTTAATTCCTCTAAATTGCGATGGGAAGAGTTTGATTGTTATCTCCCATACTCGAACTGGGATTGAGATTTTCACAGAAGTTGTCCTGGGTGATAGAAACTAGGAACGAGAGAATTAGTGGGACAACAAGAGGAAGAAATCATCAAAGAAAAAATAAAAAAGAAGGTTGAAGTTGTAAAGACATGTTAAAAGAAAGGACGATATGGCAGAATCGATCATGCATATGGTGATAGAAGGGTGCCGGGAAAATTGCAATGCCGATATGAAGATGGAGCGATTTTAAAAAGCAAGATATGATGAAGAAGATATTAGCAAAGGATGCCTAAGTTTAGGGACTCCTTATGAAATGGAAAAATTCTAAAGACGAGGAAGACTTAATGTTGGTCCCTTTTTATTTCATTCGGAAAATAGAATTGTTTCCGCGAGTGAGTTAGATAAAATCTGCTCTTCAAAGAGTATGGAAAAATTTACTCTCTTATTAATGAATGGTTTTCTAGTAGTCTCCGTGGCAAAATGGTAGCGTCTGCGACTCTGAGGCGGCAGGTCGAGGGTTCGCTCCCCGTCACTGACTGAGGTTAGTAAGGGCATACACTCAGGGTAACGATTACATCTGCCAAAACAAGTCCTTCGTAAGAAGGCAACCGTCCCAGCCCTTAGTAGAAAAGGGAGTTCGTGACGTAAAACCGAATCCTATTAATGGATGGTTTTCCTTTTCATACTGCAGCTTCAAAGAGTAGGTTAGTCATTTATCTGGAGAACCCATAATGTGAAGTTCTTAGCTATGGCTTCGAGGAGAACTTGAAAATAGGAAAAAATATTTTTTTTACATTTTTTGAAATAGCTATTCACTTATTTAAGAGCGGTTTTCCTCTTCATATTTTTATTTTAAGCGCAGTTAAAAAAGGGGAGAGTCTAGTCATGTAACTGGAGAACCGGTAGTGTTAATTTCTTGGCTATCGTTCCGCTGAGAACCTAAGAGAGCGAAAGATTGAGCGTTGGTGGTTTTTTATTAGATATGTTGGATTAAGGAATGTCCTTAAGCGGTTTCTTTAGAGTATGGCGTTAAAAAACCTATCTGAAATAAGTTGGCTCTCCTCACAGATTCTCAGAAGGGTTAAGATTTCACCCTTGTATATAAAGAACCTGTCTTTATTTGATTCCTCTAGTCGTACTCAGACTCGTCTATAGGTGAGCAGATAAAACCCACCCCCATTTACAAAGTTTTTTGTGAATGTGGACTGGAGTGTGAGAAAAACTAATTCTAAACATCAATATTATTTTTTTATATAATACACTCGCGTTAGCTAAAGCAGATTTATAGTTACAAGAATATATAGTGATACAGCTATATTTAGACTTGCTTTCAGTACAGTCATGAAGCAAAGGTTGTACTTCTGTTGTTTTCTCCGCTCACTTTACTTGTAATTGACGAGGAAAGCGGCATTGTTCCGTTTAATTTGCATATTGACTACGTTTATTGTTAAAGTTATGACTCTGACAACGTTTCCACAACAATGTGTATCATTAGAGATTTGAAAATTATATATTCCAAATTCCAGACTCCATATCATCTCCGGTTGCAATTGTTATTGTCATTTTCATTACGCAAATTACCAACTCTCGCATGTTTTAATTCTCTTTATCACAGTGCTCAGAGAGGAAGTTATTATATATATATATATATATATTTCTGTTAATGTTTTCATTATTAAATACACAAATATCAACCTTAACATTATACTCTTCCAGAGTTTGGGACTACAGGGTGTCTACAAAGTCTGGGTATATAGGAAATTTCACTATGCAGACCTATTCAATCGAGTACACCTGAATTTTGTAAAGCGCATCAAATTATGCATTGAAAATGATGGAAATCATATTGAAAATATTATTTATTAAAATTAGATTTAAATAAAATTGTTTTATTTTAAAAGTATGTGTTAATCTCCTGTGTACCCAGGCTTCGTCTGGGTACACAGGAGATTAACACATACTTTTAAAACAAAAAAATTTTATTTAAATCTAATGTTAATAAATTATATTTTCAATATGATTTCCATCATTTTCAATGCATATTTTGATGCGCTTTACAAAATTCAGCTTAACTCGATTGAATAGGTCTGCATAGTGAAATTTCCTATGTACCCAGACTTTGTGGACAGTACACACACACGCACAGATTAGCTGTCGACTTTTATTATCTGAAACGTTTTCTCTTCAAACTCTATTTACTTCTTATGGTGCGTAAAGGTGGGGGGGGTTTACACGGTCAAACGGTTCGTCGAACACGGTTTGACAGACAAGTGTTTGAAGTGATGTTCGAACGTGTGAACGGGGTATTTGGTTGTCGAACACGTTTGTCAAACGTGTTCTACAACCAAATACCCCGTTCATGAGTTCGAACATCACTTCAAACACTTGTCTGTCGAACCGCGTTCGACGAACCGTTTGACCGTGTAAACCCACCTTAAGGCAGTATCAATGGCGTGCAATCTTAAGCCAGAATCTTTAAAAAAAATATTCGAGAGTAAGTGTCCATTAACTATTTTAAGCGGCAATGTATTATGTGCTTCAATAACTGTTTAAACAAGAATTCCTGGTAATTGTCTCATAAATAGCCAGGATGCAGATTACAGCTATAAATATCCAAAATGAACACCATGCTGAAAAGACCAAATAATTAGTAGTTTTTCCTCGATATGCTTTTTCAATCACTCTTGAATAATTGGCCAATAGCTAATGTTATCTTCAGAGTATTTTCTCTCGTTAGCACACCTTTATCTATTGTCTCTCGGAGTTAATACTCAAGGGGGGTACAGACGATCATTATTACTGTCAGTAAAAATACTGACACTATTCTATTGGTGTGAACTACTGTCAGTATATGATGGACACACCGACAGTAATAATGACAATACAGGAAATACTGTCAGTAATATTGATCGACTGTTTAGCCCTTTAGAATTGAGTCCTTGTATTTGTATGCTTTCGGGGGTGTGTGTGTGTGTGTGTGTGTGTGTGTGTGTGATTACCTAATTGTGTTTACGGGAAAGAGCCCAAAGCTCGTATCTTCCCGTCTCCTGATCGGTTCCATTTTTAGACTTAGTGATACTTATCGTACCTGTCCTTAAAACTATGGATTGAGATAGCATTAACTACCTCCTCGCTTAGCCAATTCCAATTATCAACTACTCTTACACTGAAAAAGTATTTCCTTACATCCTGCAAACAAGTTTTCTTACGAAGCTTCAAACTATGACCTCTAGTTCTAGAGCCAGCCATATCGAAATATCGATCCCTATCCACTCTATCATAACCATGAAGGAATTTAAAGACTGTCACCATATCCCCCCTTACTCTTCTAGCTTCGAGTGATGGCAAGTCTAATTCCCTCAGCCTCTCATCATAACCGAGATTGCATATTTCTGGCACCAGTTTCGTGGCATGTCTTTGAACTTTTTCAAGCTTAGCTATGTGCTTTTTCAAGTGCGGATTCCAAAAGGGGGCTGCATATTCGAGTTTTGGCCTCACATAGGTTACATAAATATTTCTGAACATTTCCTTGTCCATGTGCCTGAAGGCTACCCTTACATTTGATAAGAATGCATATGCTGCCCTTACTATGCCATTTATATGTATTTCTGGAGACAAATCTGCCAGTATGTTTACTCCTAGATCTCTCTCATTTTCTGTCTCTTGAAGTTGTACTCCAGCCACCGAGTAGTCAAGCTTGGGCCTTCTTGCACTTGTACCCATTCTCATTACCTTACATTTTGAGGTATTGAATTTCATTAGCCACTTTTCTGACCACTCATGCAGATTATTTAGATCCTCCTGAAGTTCTCTACCATTGTTCTCGTTTTTTACTTTCTTCACAATCTTTGCATCATCTGCAAACATATTCATGAATGAATTTACAGACTCTGGTAGGTCATTTACATATACAAGGAACAAAAGTGGCCCTAAAACTGAACCCTGTGGAACTCCACTACTAACTCTTCTCCATTCAGACACTGAGTGTCTTACTCTAACCCTCTGTTCCCTTCCTTCTAAGTAAGTTTTTATCCATTCCAAGACATTTCCACCTATTCTAGCCATTGATTGCAGCTTCCTAATAAGTCTCCCATGTGGAACAGTGTCAAACACTTTCTGGAAGTCTAGGAATATGCAATCTGCCCAGCCCTCTCTTTCCTGTAAGATTTGGCTTACCTCATCATAAAATTCTAATAAGTTTGTTACTGTTGATCTTCCTTCTCTGAAGCCATGTTGCCTCACTGACAAAAAGTTGAAGGATTCCAAGTGAAGAGAGATATGTTTCCTTAGTAGTTTCTCCATAACTTTGCAAACTATGCTGGTCAAGGAAACTGGTCTATAGTTCAGAGCCGTATCCCTCCTTCCCTTTTTGAAGATAGGTATCACATTTGCTTGTTTCCAGCATCTTGGAATCTCCCCCGACTCCAGTGACTCCTTAAATATGATACTTAGTGCCACTGATATTGTGTTTGGGCATTTTTTAAGCACATGAGGGGATATGTCATCAGGACCTGTAGCTTTATGAACATCTAAATCCATCAGCGCTTTGCATACCTCTGTGGCTGTAAGGTTGATGTTCTCTAATACCGGCCCTTGAGCTTCTATCACTGCAATCTGAGGGGGTGGGGTATTTTCTACTGTAAATACTGACTGAAACTCCTTGTTCAATTCTTTGCAGATCTCTTCATCCGTCTCAGTGATGCTTCCATCCGCTCTCTTTAGCCTTAAAACCTGTTCTTTTACCTTCAGTTTTCCTCTGATAAAGCTGTGGAAAAGCTTGGGATTTTCTTTAGCCTTCCTGGTGATGTCCCTCTCATAATCTCTCTCTGCCTCTCTCCTTTTACTTAGGTAGTCATTTCTTGCTCTTTTGTAGGTTTGCCAGGCATTTATGTTTTTTCTCCTCCTATACCTTTTCCAGCATTTGTCTCTCCACTCCTTAGCTCTTTTACACCCATTATCGAACCATTTCTCTCTGGCATGAATTACACCTACTTTGGTGACAGGTATGCAGCAATCTACTATCTTCCCATATTTCTCACAAAAGATGTCATACATTTCTTGTACAGATTTGTTGTAAAATAAGGTTCTCCAGTCAATAACTGCAAAAAGCTCATTCATTTTGATGTAATCTCCTTTCGGATAGTTCCTCCTCATGTCCTCAGTGCCTCTACCCTCAGGAAGAATGTCTTCAATGATATACTCCATCAACAACACACAGTGGTCACTCTTTCCAATTGGTGGTTCATACTCAATATTTTCAATATCCAACACATTATCTGTGAACACTAGATCAAGTAGTGATGGCTCATCCCCACTCCTGGCTCTTGTTGGTTCCATTACATGTTGGTGTAGGAAATTCCCTTGTACGCAATCTAGGAATCTTGCCCCGCATGAGTCCTCACCACTGTGTGGGTCAAGATTTATCCAATCTATCTCTTTATGATTAAAGTCTCCCATAATCAAAATCCTACATTTTTTCTCCCGTGCCATGTTAACAACTGAGTTTATGACTTCAATAGTACCTATATGACTTTCCTCATAAATTTCAAGCCTATTTTGGTTCCTTGGTGGGTTGTATACAACAGTTATTATAATGCTCTCTGACCCAGTATTTATGCGAGCAACAAGAAATTCCCTGAACTCACTTTCTATAGCCAAGTTTATTTCTTCAACTTGAATCCTCTCACTTATGAGCAGTGCTATCCCTCCACCAGTCCTCTCAGATCTTTCAACCCTTAGTATTCTGAAGCCCTTAGGAAAAACTGTGACACTGTTTATGTCCTCACTCAACTTAGTCTCTGTAATTGCTACTATATCTGCCTTACTGTTGTGAATCCTATCTTTTAATTCTACTGCCTTACCAGCTAATCCATCAGCATTTGTGTATAACAATCTTAATGAGGCCCCATCCCCTGATCTTCTGTCATTATCTTCTTTATCTCCCCTTTGTCTGGAAGTATTCTGTAACGAAAATTTTTCTTCTCTTCTTCATTTCTCTCATCATTTAACCTTCTTGCCTCTTGCAACAAGTTTTTGATCTTTCCCATCTCTTCCTGTGTTCTGTATCGTCTAATGAACACTTCTTTGCATTCTTGAAGGTCTTTTAGACTTTTTTTTCTCAACAATATTTCCCTACATGTTTCCCCTCTCTCAAAGGTTACTTTTGTTGGTCTCGGCTTTCCTTCCCTCGAATATTTACCTAGTTGGTGTATGTTTACAATATCCTCAGGACCACATACTACTCCAAGCTTTCTTATCAGGTCTACAACCCTAGCTTTATTTTCTTCAAGTCTCCCCTGCCATGTTGGCTCCTGGGATTCACTTATGCCTGAGATTACCACTGTCTTCTCCTTATCAAGTGCCTGTCTGATGAGTGGGTTTGCCCTTTCCATCACAACGTCTTTCATTTTTTCGATTACTGTCTCTTTATAGTCAACTGTTTGTATGTTTTCCAGTGCCACCACCTTTACAGCCTCTTTTACTGCCACATTCCCCTTTAGTGCATCAGCAAAGGTGTGTGTGTGTGTGTGTGTGTGTGTGTGTGTGTGTGTGTGTGTGTGTGATTACCTAATTGTGCTTACCTAATTGTGTTTACGGGAAAGAGCCCAAAGCTCGTATCTTCCCGTCTCCTGATCGCTTCCATTTTATACTTAGTGATACTTATCATACCTGTCCTTAAAACTATGGATTGAGATAGCATTAACTACCTCCTCGCTTAGCCAATTCCAATTATCAACTACTCTTACACTGAAAAAGTATTTCCTTACATCCTGCAAACAAGTTTTCTTACGAAGCTTCAAACTATGACCTCTAGTTCTAGAGCCAGCCATATCAAAATATCGATCCCTATCCACTCTATCATAACCATGAAGGAGTTTAAAGACTGTCACCATATCCCCCCTCACTCTTCTAGCTTCGAGTGATGGTAAGTCTAATTCCCTCAGCCTCTCATCATAACTGAGATTGCGTATTTCTGGCACCAGTTTCGTGGCATGTCTTTGAACTTTTTCAAGCTTAGCTATGTGCTTTTTCAAGTGCGGATTCCAAAAGGGGGCTGTGTGTGTGTGTGTGTGTGTGTGTGTGTGTGTGTGTGAGAGAGAGAGAGAGAGAGAGAGTGTGTGTGTGTGTGTGTGTGTGTGTGTGTGTGTGTGTGTGTGTGTGTGTGTGTGTGTGTGTGTGTGTGTGTGTGTGTGTGTGAAATCAATGGCTATCCATATGTATTTGACAGCATATCACAGATGTTCATAAATTTATTCATTCATCAGTATGCGAATTTTCCAGTACATCATTCTGCCCATCTGTATGTAATCATACTCGTGTGTATGCCTCTCTGTTTACGTGTGTTTCTGTCTGTCAGTCTCTATATTTACTTAATAGCAACATACAATGTAAAATTTGTGATAAACCCCACATAATAATTTTTTTTGCTAAATATCCATATGGAATTATATTGTTTAATATGCATGCATACCTTAGTTGGAAGTGGCTTAAAAGTATAAAAGTTTACCAAACCAATACTAGCAGGGATATTAGAAACTGTGTAGGGAATTAAAGAGATCAGATGGTGTTTGTTATATGAGAGACCCATATTTCTGAGCCTAATTTTTACGTAACTGTATCTTTTAGGCACTTTCTCAATATTAGTAGAGTAAATTCAAGTCTTACCATTGATACTAGAACAAAAGTTATTTATAACTGCTTTGCACTAGAATTTAAGTGTTGAGAGCTTTTGAGCTACTACGAAATTCTTTGTTTGTGATATGGACATTTGTTCCAGGCCTTTGTAAGACTTCTCCACCATGTGTGATGACGAAGATGCGGCGACCCTTATTTGCGACAATGGCTCCGGTCTTGTCAAAGCAGGGTTTGCCGGTGATGATGCTCCTCGAGCTGTCTTCCCCTCCATTGTTGGTCGCGCTCGTCACCAAGGTGTAATGGTAGGTATGGGTCAGAAGGATGCTTACATTGGTGATGAGGCCCAGAGCAAGAGAGGTATCCTCACCCTCAAGTATCCTATCGAACACGGTATCATCACCAACTGGGATGACATGGAAAAGGTCTGGTACCACACATTCTACAATGAACTCCGTGTTGCCCCTGAAGAGTCTCCCACCATGCTAACTGAAGCTCCCCTTAATCCCAAGGCCAACCGAGAGAAGATGATTCAGATCATGTTTGAGTCCTTCAACATGCCTGCCACTTATGTTTGCATCCAGGCTGTCCTCTCCCTCTACGCCTCTGGCCGTACCACTGGTGAGGTCTGTGATTCAGGTGATGGTGTTTCCCACATGGTGCCCGTCTATGAAGGTTTTGCTCTTCCTCATGCTATCCTTCGTTTGGATTTGGCCGGTCGGGATATCACAAACTACCTTGGTAAGATCATGACTGAGCGTGGCTACTCCTTCACCACCACTGCTGAACGAGAAATTGTCCGAGATATTAAGGAGAAGCTCTGTTACATTGCTCTGGACTACGAGAGTGAAATGAATGTTGCTGCTGCTTCTTCCTCTCTTGATAAATCTTATGAGCTTCCTGATGGTCAGGTTATTACAATTAGCAGTGAGCGTTTCCGTGCTCCTGAAACTCTGTTCCAACCTTCATTCCTTGGCATGGAATCTGCTGGTGTTCATGAGGTTGTCCATAACTCCATCATGAGGTGTGATATTGACATCAGGAAGGATCTTTTAGCCAACATAGTTATGTCTGGTGGTACTACCATGTATGCGGGTATTGCTGATCGTATGCAAAAGGAAATTACTGCTTTGGCCCCCTCAACTATCAAGGTCAAGATCATTGCTCCTCCTGAGCGTAAGTATTCTGTGTGGATTGGTGGATCTATCCTTGGATCTCTTTCTACCTTCCAGGCTCTCTGGGTCACAAAGGAAGAATATGATGAATCTGGTCCTGGAATTGTCCATCGCAAGTGCTTCTAAACATTGTCAGTAGATATATATTTATTTATGAAAATAATTTTATAGTGATATACATAATAAATATACATCTGTAAAATATGAGTTATTTATCATTCATGTGTATATTATTTATATTTTATACTTTTGAACTTTCTATACCAAATTTTGTTTAATTATAATTAGTGAAGAGTATAAGATTGCCCCGTGAATTACATAAAACTGAGAGAGATATATAAAGCACTCAAGAAGAGTATTTATTGTTAATTATGTCAGCTATAAAATACTTACTCTTAGTATGAATGTAGGCCTAATGTTTCATTGATATAATAGAAGTGGAAACTTACTGGACAAAATGAACAAACACTCAGGCAGATTATGTAAAGCTTTGTACCATACCATTTGAATATACATACTAGAGAAAAGTACACACACACACACACACACACACACACACACACACACACACACACACACACACACACACACACACACACACACACGCACGCACGCACGCACGCACGCACGCACGCACGCACGCACGCACGCACGCACGCACGCACACACACACACACACACACACACACACACACACACACACACACACGAGAACAATGGTAGACAACTTCAGGAGGATCTAAATAATCTGCATGAGTGGTCAGAAAAGTGGCTAATGAAATTCAATACTTCAAAATATAAGGTAATGAGAATGGGTACAAGTGCAAGAAGGCCCAAGCTTGACTACTCGGTGGCTGGAGTACAACTTCAAGAGACAGAAAATGAGAGAGATCTAGGAGTAAACATACTGGCAGATTTGTCTCCAGAAATACATATAAATGGCATAGTAAGGGCAGCATATGCATTCTTATCAAATGTAAGGGTAGCCTTCAGGCACATGGACAAGGAAATGTTCAGAAATATTTATGTAACCTATGTGAGGCCAAAACTCGAATATGCAGCCCCCTTTTGGAATCCGCACTTGAAAAAGCACATAGCTAAGCTTGAAAAAGTTCAAAGACATGCCACGAAACTGGTGCCAGAAATACGCAATCTCAGTTATGATGAGAGGCTGAGGGAATTAGACTTACCATCACTCGAAGCTAGAAGAGTGAGGGGGGATATGGTGACAGTCTTTAAATTCCTTCATGGTTATGATAGAGTGGATAGGGATCGATATTTTGATATGGCTGGCTCTAGAACTTGAGGTCATAGTTTGAAGCTTCGTAAGAAAACTTCTTCGCAGGATGTAAGGAAATACTTTTTCAGTGTAAGAGTAGTTGATAATTGGAATTCGCTAAGCGAGGAGGTAGTTAATGCTATCTCAATCCATAGTTTTAAGGACAGGTATGATAAGTATCACTAAGTATAAAATGGAACCGATCAGGAGACGGGAAGATACGAGCTTTGGGCTCTTTCCCGTAAACACAATTAGATAATCACAATTAGGTAATCACACACACACACACACACACACACACACACACACACACACACATATATATATATATATATATATATATATATATATATATATATATATATATATATATATATATATATATATATATAGATATATATATATAGATAGATAGATAGATATATATATATATATATATATATATATATATATATATATATATATATATATATATATATATATATATATATATATATATATATATATATATATGTGTGTGTGTGTGTGTGTGTGTGTTTGTATATATATATATATATATATATATATATATATATATATATATATATATATATATATATATATATATATATATATAAAACCAAATAGCACATTACATATGTGAAAACATGAATCATTTTTTACCCCGACCGGGACTCGAACCTAGGACTTATGATTACTAAGTCAAGGCGCTACCACTACACCACAGAAGGTTAAAAGGAACCCAACCTTATAGCTTATATCTGCTATACTTAGGAATGAACGCATTCTAACTGAATGCCACTATGTTCATATTACAGATTCCCCAACCTCACTCGTGGCTTCATTTTAGCATTTAATTCGATTCCCAATCTCATTCGGGCCATGAAATAACCAAATAGCACATTACATATGTGAAAACATGAATCATTTTTTACCCCGACCGGGACTCGAACCTAGGACTTATGATTACTAAGTCAAGGTGCTACCACTACACCACAGAAGGTTAAAAGGAACCCAACTTTATAGCTTATATCTGCTATACTTAGGAATGAACGCATTCTAACTGAATGCCACTATGTTCATATTACAGATTCCCCAACCTCACTCGTGGCTTCATTTTAGCATTTAATTCGATTCCCAATCTCATTCGGGCCATGACTAAGTAATCATAAGTCCTAGGTTCGAGTCCCGGTCGGGTTAAAAAAAAAAGATTCATGTTTTCACATATGTAATGTGCTATTTGGTTATTTCATGGCCCGAATGAGATTGGGAATCGAATTAAATGCTAAAATGAAGCCACGAGTGAGGTTGGGGAATCTGTAATATGAACATAGTGGCATTCAGTTAGAATGCGTTCATTCCTAAGTATAGCAGATATAAGCTATAAGGTTGGGTTCCTTTTAACCTTCTGTGGTGTAGTGGTAGCGCCTTGACTTAGTAATCATAAGTCCTAGGTTCGAGTCCCGGTCGGGGTAAAAAAATGATTCATATATATATATATATATATATATATATATATATATATATATATATATATATATATATATATATATATATATATATATATATATATATTTATTTATATATATATATATATATATATATATATA
>JAXCGZ010000925.1:0-5000 GCA_037179515.1 Halocaridina rubra
TATATATATATATATATATATATATATATATATATATATATATATATATATATACATATATATATATGAATCATTTTTTTATCCCGACCGGGTCTCGAACCTAGGACTTATAATTACTAAGTCAAGTAATTATATATATATATATATAACTATATATATATAATATATATATATATATATATATATATATATATATATATATATATATATATATATATATATATATATATATATATATATATATATATATATATATATATATATATATATATATATATATATATATATATATATATATATATATATATATATATATATATATATAAAACCTGTGATCTGTGGCATTTGACATGCTTGTTGCTTAAATATCTTTATTTTCTTTGTTTGATATGGCTGTCAAAAGCCAATCCTTATTATTGATTATTGGAGCAAAGAATGCCCTAAGATCTTAAGGAGTACTTTTTTAAAAGCATATGATCAATAAAAGCAAAATGTTTTCAATGTTTTTTACATGTCAAGCTACATATTGATTAATCTTTGTTTACCATAACTTGTGAGAAAAAAAAAATATTTTCTTTATCCAAAACAATTGCTTCTTTTTTTTATTTCATATAATGGTTTCCCGATTTTTAAATCAAATTAATTCAAATGTAGTCTTTCTAGCTCTTGCGAATATATGAACTATATCCACAATTTTAGAAAATGTTAATAATAATATACAGAAGTGCCGAAGAATGGAATTCAATCCTCACAAAGGTAGAAAATAGAAATATTATGACTCTAACTTTAATTTAAACTTCTAAAATGATTCAACGATTATTGAAATTGAAATGAATTTCCTAATTTTAGAATTTGCATAATTAATTACTACAGCTTCCCTTATCTTTAAATCTTTCTTCTCTCACTCTCCCATTACAACCATCTTAATTATCCTAATCTCTTTTTCTATTAATTAACAAAGAGGATCTCTTTAAGCATTTAATCATTTATTATCTAATTAGGCCATTTATTTTCATCCGAGTGGCACTTTTAGCATTACAGATTAAGAACTATTCTTCCTAATATGATAGTCATCTATTTCACAGGAAAATAATTTAATGGCAAATATTTTTCATGTGAAGTTTTCACTTAGTTTCTCTGTTTTCAGAATTAGTTAACGGAAAATATTTAATACTTATTACCTTACTATGCTTATTAAGTCAGCTTATTTGATTAGGTGTTGCTGTAAAAATATGAACGACTGATATAATTCATATTTGCAAGCAATGTGTGTGTGCGTGTGTATGTGTGCGCTTATTTGTGTGTGTGTGTGTGCATCGTTTAAATATGAAATATATAGCGTGAAAAACTACATAATAAACTTAGCCTCCCACCCCCCCTCTGCACACAAGCAGAGAAGCTTTACCAATATTGTATTCGCTTCCCTTGGTTTAAAAGTGCAACTCTTTTCTACCTTTTATAGTACATATTAATTACATCAAATAATAATCCATGGCTCTTCTCTCTTAGATTTTCAAAGGAAATAATATTATATTTATTACAGGAGAGTTCCAGGGGAGGGGAGGGCATAGCTCCTTAAGCTCTGTCCCCTAAACTCTCTTGTAATAATGAAACTGCTTATCTTGGGTATTTGGTCTAGTTCCCTTATCATCGCATCTGAGTAGAACTAACTTTGTCTTCAATTTTTTTGTGTCGCTAAAGTTGTTTTATCATTGTATTTGATTTTAGAGGATAGGCAATATATACCCTGTACAGTAAAGTATGTAATGTATATTTTGGTATGTGCAGAGTGAGATAGTGTACCAAGGAAGGACAAAAGAAAAAGTAATTGAATGTTAATATTGAGTTTACATTTTGCCTTTATTCTTCGATTGGAGTCAGTGAAGCGTAATTTCTATCTATCTTTTAGGCCGAGAACTTCGTAACCCGTTAAATGCTTGCTTATTCTCCTTGTGAAAGTTCCAGTTGCACTTCAGTCAGCCATGCTTTGTCATTGATTCTTGGATACTCACTATTTACCCTGACTTAGACACAGTTATAAAACTTGAATATAACTCACTACTCTTCCAAATCCTCGATGAGAAGCGAGATGTGTTAGAACTCTTTAGCTCTTAACGCCACTAAATCACTCCAGGACCAAGTGGAAGACTAGAAATGTGTATCTGCTTCTTCACTGGCCTCCTTCGCTTCTGGTTCTTCTCATGTTTCTATTGTTTCTGCTTCTTATTATGCTTCTATGGCTTCTGCTTCTTCCTCTGCCTCCAAAACTTCTATTTCGTTCTTCTTCTGCAAAGTTTTTTGTGAATATCCCAGAGCTTAAAATATTTCGCAATGACCATGGCCGAGGGGGTGGGGTCTGTATTTATGTTACAAATTATCTTAGTGCATCAGAAATAACCATAGGTCTAGAATAAACTGAAGAGCTCAAAGACTTACGGATCACTGTGCAATATCAGAAACTTCCATCTTTCATTGTAGAGTGTGTTTACCGTCACCCTAAAGCACCTACCAGTTCATTCAGTCATCTGCTAGAAACGTTCAGAAATATCTGTGTGCGCCATAAACTCTTATATACATACTTGGTGACTTTAATGATGACTTGCTCTTAGCAGATAACAAAATGAGAAAAGTGATCAACACTATGAAGTTAACACAAATAGTGACAAAACCGACCCGCATAACCCTTGATTCTAGGACTCTAATAGATCTGATAATAACAAATAAAGTGGAAAGTATACCCTATTGGGACAAAGTTCCCTGCCCAATTGCAGTCGACTAGCCGAATATTGCTACGCTAAACAAGCCCAAAAGGAAGCCCCTTTTCAAGACATTCCGGTGTGTAAAAAATTACTTCCCTGATATCATTTGTGAAACATTAATCAACAACACAAATGTACTTAACAGAATTAAAAACACAGATAACGTCGATTTGCAAGTTGATATTCTAACAAAAGTCTTCCTTAAATGCTTAGATAGTTGTGCACCCATTGTAACAAGAAAAATAACCCGCCCCTCAACCCCCTGGCTAACTAATGACATCAAAGAGGCAATGAAAATCAGAAATCAAATACAAAAAGAGCTAAAAATGAATAGATATGAAATAGCTCTCCGAGAACGTTATAAAACAGAATAAAACGTGTCAGATCTCTCATCAATGTAAGTAAAAGAGACTTTTACAAAAAACAATTTAATGACTCTAGACATAATACAGCAACAACATGGAAAGTGATAAGAAACATGATACCAAATGAAAAGACTACATCAGAAAGTTATGAAAATATTACGGAGTTCAAAGACTAGGTGGAAACTTTAATAACTATTTTGCTAACGTTGGCAAAAATGCATACAAGGAAGCACAAGAAAACCAACTCAGTGAATATGAGCAATTGCTTAAATGACAATTCTTCCAATGTAAACACAAGAGAGTACTTCAAGATAAACTCTGTCGATTGTGCTACCCTAATTCTTACCAAAAAGTGCCTAAGAAACCTTGGCTCTTATGGTCCAGATGGTATGCCATTTCAGTTCATCAAAGATGCACTACCCATGATTGTATCTTATACTCTAACTATTATGAACACTTCCATTGTTACTAAAAAGTTTCCTGACTCTTGGGAAATATCACATATAATACCTCTGCATAAAAAGGGGGACAGAGAAGATGTGACAATCTATCGTCCCATTTCCCTGCTACCCATTTTCTCTAAAATATTAGAAAAAAAATTGTTGCATGCCAACTTATGTCATATTTAGAGTCAAATAGGCCATTATCTATTAACCAACATGGTTTCAGACCAAAACTCTCGACGGAAACTGCACTGCTCAAAGTTACAAATAGTATCTATAATAATATAGATATGAAAAAAAATATCTCTGCCTGTATTATTAGACTTATCAAAAGCCTTCGACAGTGTAAACCATGAAATTCTTTTAAGTAAATGTACTAACCTAAATATTTTTCCGAGCTGGTTTGGCGAGTATTTATCTAATCGTAAACAGTCTATATGTCTTAACAACATTATCTCTATGCCAAAAAAAATGTATCAATTGATGTTCCACAGGGATCAGTACTTGGTCTTATCCTCTTCTTCATTTACGTAAATGATCTATATTCTTTCATTTCTGACTGTCTAGTCGTACAATATGCAGATGACACTCAACTACTCCTTAGTGGTGATATTAATAATCTTCCAGAGCTAACTTTAAGAGCAGAAAACACTCTGTCAAAAATTAAAACCTATTTTCAAATATTGGGCTGTTAATTAACGAAAGTAAAACACAATGCATGTTTATTGGTTCAAGGTTCCATATAGCACAAATTCCAGAAAACACAACATTTAATTTTTGCGACAATATTATCACACCTAGCAAAACAGTCAAAAACCTAGGAATTCCCTTTGATAACTACATGTTGTTTGATTCCCACATAAATAAAGTATGCTAAAAGGCTACAGGAACATTAATGTACTTATCACATATCAAAGACAATTTTGTGACTACCACTCGAATAACTGTTGTTGAATCTCTAGCCCTAAGTCACATTAATTACTGCACAAACGTTTGGGGAGCTACCACTAAGACTCATATAAGCAGAATACATAAGTTTATTAATTTTGCAGCTCCAGTTGCCTTGGGAGGAATAATATGACCATATCACACCAGCTATCAATAAACTTGGATGGCTGAGGGCAGAAAACAAGGTCGCTTATGCTATTTATGTTTTTATATTCAAAATTTTTAACCATCATTATCCTAGCTGGCTATTTGATTTAAAAACAGTCAGGGATATAAGAGGAACCAACACAAGACAGAGCAGTGAGCTCTTTATTCAGAGAACAAACACAAAAGCAGGTTCAAAGATGATCACTATCAAAGGGCCAACACTCTGGAACAATATTCCAGAGCATTTTGAAAATGCACCCTCCTTCACAGCTTTCAAAGGCAAACTATATAGTTTTCTTTTGGACAAATAGTTGCTGCTTGTTAAGAACTAACTATTC
>JAXCGZ010000925.1:17500-22500 GCA_037179515.1 Halocaridina rubra
ATATATATATATATATATATATATATATATATATATATATATATATATATATATATATATATATATATATATATATATATATATATATATATTGTGAATCAATAAATACAAAGCTCTGGATGAAGGTGGGGAGAGATGCTAGCTAAGATTGCAGGAGTATCCACGATGACATTATCTTCAAACCTCAGGTCAGGTGGACGGTCATTTGGCATAATCTTCTTAATGAGGTCTTTTAATAATGCCTCATCCACAACGTCAGATCTCCACTGTCCATTTGATAAATTTAAGGTTTCTGATTTTTTTATAATGGCTGCTTCAAGTATCTTTCTCCTATATTGGCAATTACTCTTATATAGTAATGAAGACTCACTCCAATTAATATGGTTACCAGTATCTCGCATATGGACAAATAAAGCAGAACTTTCAACACCATATCGCACTGCTCTTTTATGCTCCGAAATTCTTTGACCTAGTGAACGACCAGTTTGACCTATATAAGATTTATTGCAGGAACTACAATAAATTTCATAAATCCCTGCTTCTAAGGCTTTTTTTATTTTGATGTACGTTAATAAGTGAAGTACCAATTGTTTTGGGATAATTAAATATGAAAGGATTACTTCTGCCTAATTGATCATTAAGAATTTTAATATTTTCTAAATAGGGTATTTTAACTGTAGTAGTAAAGTTTATTTTTGGCTGTTCTGTCGGCCCATTATAAAATATTTTGTTTGCTTTGTTAATTGCTTTTTCGATTACATACGCGGGATACATGAGACTTACTAATTGTTGGCATATAAATTTGAATTCGTATTTCAAATGATGAGTGGAACACGCTCTAAGACCTCTTAGGAAAAGATTGCATGCACCACCAGTTTTTACAGACAAGGCATGATAACTTAGAAAGTGTATATAAGAGACAGAAAAAGTTTTCTTCCTATAGACAGTAAATGAGTATTTGTTGGGTTCTCTCATAACTAAGACATCCCAAAATGGTAGCTTGCCATCCGATTCCCATTAGGCTTTAAACTTGATGCTAGGGACTAAATCGTTAAGTTTATTAAAAAATGTGTCAAGTTCTCCCCAACGGGGAGCACATTACATATCTGAAAACATAAATCAATTTTAATCCAACCTGGACTTTAACCTGGGACTTATTATTATTAAGCCAAAGCGCTACCAACTACACCACAGAAGGTTAAAAGGATACAAATCAAACAGCTTATATCTGCAACGGTAGGAATGAACGAATTCTATCTGAATGCCACTATGTTCATATTACAGTTTCTCCAACCTCACTCGTGGTTTCGTTTTCGCATTTAATTCAATTCCCAATCTCATTTGGGACCAACAATAACCAAATAAGCACATTACATATGTGAAAACATGAATAATTTTTTTATTCATGTTTTCACCTATGTAATGTTCTTATTTGGTTATTGTTGGTCCTGAATGAGATTGGGAATTGAATTAAATGCGAAAACGAAAATACGAGTGAGGTTGGGGAATCTTTAATATGAACATAGTGGCATTTGGATAGAATGTGTTCATTCCTGCCATTCCAGATATAAGCTGTGAGGTTTGTTTCCCATTAACCTTCTGTGGTGTAGTTGGTAGCGCCTTTGCTTATTAATAATAAGTCCCAGATTCAAGTCCCAATCGTGGTAAAAGTGATTCATAAATACATATAAATATATATATATATATATATATATATATTATATATATATATATATATATATATATATATATATATATATATATATATATATATATATATATATATATATATATATATATATATATATATATATATATATATATATATATATATATATATATATATATATATATATATATATATATATATATATATATATATATATATATATATATATATATATATATATATATGCAAAATAAACTGTTATATCACAGCACAATATGAAGCAAAAAAAAGGACCATAAATAAAACACAAAAAGAAGCGAAGATGTACTATATATTACGACTGGACTCCCAGTCCTCTTCAGGTACATATATGCTTCATATATATATATATATATATATATATATATATATATATATATATATATATATATATATCTATATATATATATATATATATATATATATATATATATATATATATATATATATATATATATATATATATATATATATATATATATATATATATATATATATTATCATATATATATATATATATATATATATATATATATATATATATATATATATATATATTATATTTATATATATATATATATATATATATATATATATATATATATATATATATATAATATATATTATCAATGGTTACTCATTCACACGCATATGCACACAAAAGCAAGCACATGTGCACAAACGAGCATTATTATATTCTGAAGATGAGTGTAAATCCATATTTCATTTAATGCGAGATCTATTTCTGTATCAAATACATCAGAGAATATACAAGTAATATTTCGATGCATTAACAGACTTGTTGGGCAATGAAGCAATATCATTCAAAAAAAAAAATGGGTCTCTTGGGCTTGGTTGAAAAGTAACACTTGGGTGTCATAAGACTTCAGTAACAATGGAGAGAGAGAGAGAGAGAGAGAGAGAGAGAGAGAGAGAGAGAGAGAGAGAGAGAGAGAGAGAGAGAGAGAGAGAGAGAGAGAGAGAGAGAGAGAGAGAGAGAGAGAGAGAGAGAGAGAGAGAGAGACTTAAAATAATCTATTGAAATAAAATAAGGAACTTAATATATATCAAATTGCTTTAAGCAGAGACTTCTTAAACAAGATTTTATTTGTCCCTGTTTCCCAGTAATGGTGTCTATGCTCAGTAGATCCCATTATTGGTAAACGGAGAGGACAATTTAGAACATCCACTCACGCTGTCATGCAGTGTTGGCCACTTGCAACTCAAGTTGATATTGTAATTCGATATTCTCTCTCTCTCTCTCTCTCTCTCTCTCTCTCTCTCTCTCTCTCTCTCTCTCTCTCTCTCTCTCTCTCTCTCTCTCTCCTCTCTCTCTCTCTCTCTCTCAGAAGATCAGGGGATGGGGCCTCATTAAGATTGTTATACACAAATGCTGATGGATTAGCTGGTAAGGCAGTAGAATTAAAAGATAGGATTCACAACAGTAAGGCAGATATAGTAGCAATTACAGAGACTAAGTTGAGTGAGGACATAAACAGTGTCACAGTTTTTCCTAAGGGCTTCAGAATACTAAGGGTCGAAAGATCTGAGAGGACTGGTGGAGGGATAGCACTGCTCATAAGTGAGAGGATTCAAGTTGAAGAAATAAACTTGGCTATAGAAAGTGAGTTCAGGGAATTTCTTGTTGCTCGCATAAATACTGGGTCAGAGAGCATTATAATAACTGTTGTATACAACCCACCAAGGAACCAAAATAGGCTTGAAATTTATGAGGAAAGTCATATAGGTACGATTGAAGTCATAAACTCAGTTGTTAACATGGCGCGGGAGAAAAAATGTAGGATTTTTATTATGGGAGACTTTAATCATAAAGAGATAGATTGGATAAATCTTGACCCACACAGTGGTGAGGACTCCTTTGGGGCAAGATTCCTAGATTGCGTACAAGGGAATTTCCTACACCAACATGTAATGGAACCAACAAGAGCCAGGGGTGGGGATGAGCCATCACTACTTGATCTGGTGATCACAGATAATGTGTTGGATATTGAAAATATTGAGTATGAACCACCAATTGGAAAGAGTGACCACTGTGTGTTGTTGATGAAGTATATCATTGAAGACATTCTTCCTGAGAGTAGAGGCACTGAGGACATGAGGAGGAACTATCAGAAAGGAGATTACATCAAAATGAATGAGCTTTTTGCAGTTATTGACTGGAGAACCTTATTTTACAACAAATCTGTACAAGAAATGTATGACATCTTTTGTGAGAAATATGGGAAGATAGTAGATTGCTGCATACCTGTCACCAAAGTAGGTGTAATTCATGCCAGAGAGAAATGACTCGATAATGGGTGTAAAAGAGCTAAGGAGTGGAGAGACAAATGCTGGAAAAGGTATAGGAGGAGAAAAAACATAAATGCCTGGCAAACCTACAAAAGAGCAAGAAATGACTACCTAAGTAAAAGGAGAGAGGCAGAGAAAGATTATGAGAGGGACATCACCAGGAAGGCTAAAGAAAATCCCAAGCTTTTCCACAGCTTTATCAGAGGAAAACTGAAGGTAAAAGAACAGGTTTTAAGGCTAAAGAGAGCGGATGGAAGCATCACTGAGACGGACGAAGAGATCTGCAAAGAATTGAACAAGGAGTTTCAGTCAGTATTTACAGTAGAAAATACCCCACCCCCTCAGATTGCAGTGATAGAAGCTCAAGGGCCGGTATTAGAGAACATCAACCTTACAGCCACAGAGGTATGCAAAGCACTGATGGATTTAGATGTTCATAAAGCTACAGGTCCTGATGACATATCCCCTCATGTGCTTAAAAAATGCGCAAACACAATATCAGTGGCACTAAGTATCATATTTAAGGAGTCATTGGAGTCGGGGGAGATTCCAAGATGCTGGAAACAAGCAAATGTGATACCTATCTTCAAAAAGGGAAGGAGGGATACGGCTCTGAACTATAGACCAGTTTCCTTGACCAGCATAGTTTGCAAACTTATGGAGAAACTACTAAGGAAACATATCTCTCTTCTCTTGGAATCCTTCAACTTTTTGTCAGTGAGGCAACATGGCTTCAGAGAAGGAAGATCAACAGTAACAAACTTATTAGAATTTTATGATGAGGTAAGCCAAATCTTACAGGAAAGAGAGGGCTGGGCAGATTGCATATTCCTAGACTTCCAGAAAGCGTTTGACACTGTTCCACATGGGAGACTTATTAGGAAGCTGCAATCAATGGCTAGAATAGGTGGAAATGTCTTGGAATGGATAAAAACTTACTTAGAAGGAAGGGAACAGAGGGTTAGAGTAAGACACTCAGTGT
>JAXCGZ010000925.1:27500-34429 GCA_037179515.1 Halocaridina rubra
ATGGGTACAGATTTTTTGACTACAAAAGTCAATTGACTGACATCTCCATACCATATCTTGATTAGAGAAAATTCTCACTGCTAGAGCTTTAGAGTACATGAGATAATTATAAGGAAAACTCTCTTTTCTCTGATTAGTTGTAAATAAAGTCATATACTCGCTGTAATTCGAGGGTGTCTTACACAGAATCTCAAAAATGATGGCAGGTAAATGTGTTTGAGAAAGAGGGTGCATCTTTTATAGGCGAGTTCATCTGGCTGGTTTTCATGTCAAAGGGAGATAGCTAAACAGCACAGAAATATATATTATAGATTAGAATTCTAGGTATTAAAGTAGTCTCATAAGTCTGTTGCTTTTCATTTGACTATCAGTTCCTTCATATATGCTACCACAAGATAAGATATCCACTTCATCATATCTGCTATCTCTTCTAGAGCTTACTTCCGGCATATATTTCCTCGACTTCCATACTCCTGATAAGATCTGCATCCCTTTTAATACCATCCTGCCTCATATTTACCTAAATTTAGACTTTACTGCTTTGAGGATAGAAAAATAAATCAGGGAATGACTCTTTTCAGAGTTCATTTGAAGGATATCTCAAAAGTCCCTTCTTAAGAAACTGTAAAAGCATGACCGAATTGACCAAATGAGTGGACAAAAGTTACTTTAGTACAAAGCTAAATGTAAGTATCTTTTTGTATTGAATTCCAAATGCATTTGAGATGAAGGTCAAGCCTTAACCCATTATGCTAGAGATATCCAAAGACGATAAGTTAAATGGTACTGAAAGGCGTTTGATATGATGGAAGAAGAATTCTCTGGAGGCCGAAATAATTTTCAATCAAGACTGGATGCAATAAAACCTAACATTGGATCTATATTCGTAAAAAAATAAAAAATAAAATAAAACTAAAATTAAAAACATGAAATGAACTTAAGAACATAAATGAGATCAAAATATATAATTCAATAAGAGTTATTTCATTAAGTAAAGGATTTACCTTATCATTTATACAATTATATTTAAATGTTATCTACGATGCATCTAGTCTTGATATATCATTATTTATATAAAACTTTAAAAAACATAAAATAAGCAAATTTTATATAGTTTTGGATATATTGATATTGATACTGAATTATAATTCAGTTTTGTTCCATACTAACACATTTGTTTACCGATAAGCAAAGCAGCATAACTAATGACGTATCTAAAGTTTGCTAGTAAATAAACTCCCTTTCATCGCAAAAGTTATTTTATTGTTTTCAGCAGCAATTCAAACATGTAAAATGTAAATATTTTACTATCTGAGGAATACTAATTTACTATTACAGTATGCATAATACTACATTTTCTGATAAATATTTATCATAATATTAATTAGTGTGGAAAAGTAAACAGGCTCATCTGAGAAGCGAAATTTCATGGGCAATTATATTGGTAGAGTATAATGGGAGATTGCCATTGTGTTTCTTATAATACTATAACAAGTTTAAAATCAAAATGAAAGATATAACAAAATCTTTAAAAGCTATGGAACGAAAAATTCAGCTCATGTCTATATCTATCTTCATTCAAAAATACGATCTATGATGTACACCTCGAGCCTGCTGAGTTGACATGGGTTACCTAAGTTAGATTACCAATTCCCCTTTTATTTCCAAGTACTTCTGGTTTGCAAAAGCAGCATTAGAAGCTTCGAACATATGCCATACGAAATTTGGATTTTAATTCACTGATAACATGTTTTCAACAAAGTAATCTAAAATTAGTATTATCTTCTGCAGAGATATTATAAGATAATATATAATGAATAATAAAGAGTGTCACAAGTATTAAAGAATAGCAATAGAAGCAATATTCATAAATTTAGTAGTAGTAATAGTAGTAAGAGTAGAGACAGTATCAATATTAGTATTGGTAGTAGTAGTAGCAGCAGCACCAACACCAACAAAAGAGAACCCCATACGGAATAAACTATCTTCGCATTTAGTGTGATACATCAATAAATATTCATATGTCAAGTATAATATCCGAGGTTGGCAACCAACTAACACAACTTGAAAAAAAGCTGTAAATGAAAATGAATTCCAACTTTGTCAAGAGGACACATATGTACTGATAATGAGAGGTAGCTGCATACTTTACCAACAAGACAAGGATATTTGGATCTTTTCTACTTTGCAAAAGACAGCAGCATCAGAAGTAGTAGTAGTAGTAGTAGTAGTAGTAGTAGTAGTAGATAGTACATTATAGCACTTGAGATAAGGATAAAACAAATGCCTCGCTCTCTGATTACATGTAAATGCAATTATAATATTGAATTTCTACGAGGGTGTCTTCCAAATGAACTTGGCAGTGAGTGCGTTTGAGAATTGGGATGTAATTTTATTAGTTGAAGCCATCTTGCGGATTATTTTTTAATGTCGGAGAGGAATTACTAAACAACAAGGCAATATATATTAAAGCTTAAAATTCTTAATATCTCAGCTGCCTCCCAAGTCTGTTGAGCTTCATTTAACTACCCGTTCCGTCAATTATTCCACCAGAGGATAAGATATCCATTTCATCAATTCTGCTTCATATTCCAAAGCTTACCTTCGACATACATTCCATTCCACTGTGTCATAATCTGTTTTCACTTAAGACACTATTATGTTAACATCTGCTTTCCTTTTAATATCACCCTGTGTCCTATTTACATAAATTTAGACATTACTGCTTGGAGGATAGGACAAAAAAACATTCCAGAGAATCACGCTTTTCACCGCGTTCATTTGAAAGACATCCCAAAAGTACCAACTAAAAGATTTGTAAAAGCGTGCCAGAAATGACCGACTGAGAGGGCGCAAGTTACTAAGTATAAAGATACATATCATGACTTTTGTAATGAATTTCACTACCACTATTTTCCTTTGCTTCTGCTACTGTTCTCCAGTAGCAGAAGCTTTCTTTGCATATCTGTCCTCGTGCCATGGGTCCTTGCTATCTTCTGACCTACATGCTGAAGTTTTCTACATTGGAGACTTCAGTACACCACAGTGAGGGCTACATTCTTCTCACACTGATGTGGAGAAGTAGGCACTTGCTTTCTCTGTTACTCGCTGATTTGGAGCAAATTATCAAACATCCTACTTATGTTCCTGATCATCGTGAACATGCAGCAAACACTGTTAACCTATTTCTTACTTCTAACCCTTCAAGCTACTAATATTCTATGCTTCCCCCTCTTGGTAAATCTGACCACTCTATGATCTCAATCTCTTCCATTTTTGCTCCCCCTCCACCAATCCCTCCTACTCAGCACCACTTTTGGTACTTTGAGCGTAGCCAACATGAAAATTTGCGTAACTTCCTCTCTGACTTCTCCTTGGGATGACTACTGCTTTCGGTCCCACAACCCTGATCAGGTAGCTCTAAAAGTTGCCGAGATCATGACCGTGGGAATGGAGCCGTACATCCCCTCTTCTGCAAAAACTTTCTCTCCCCCTAAATCTTGGTTTGATTGTGCCTGCTCCATGGCCATCCAGACCAGGAATTAGGCACACCGATCATACCAAGCCTCTCCTTCCAATTTATTTCGCTCTGCTTTCATTGTAGCTAAGAATCACAGTACTGCTCAGATTCGAATGTCTAAGGTTTCCTTTATAGGAAGGAAAGCTGATGACCTTAACTCCTCTCCTATTGACAAATACTTCTGGTCCTTAGCCAAACACCTCTCCAAATGCTTCAGTAACTCAAGCTTTCCCCCTTTTATTCGTTCTGATGTTTCTATAGCTTGCTCTCCCATTGACAAAACCACTCTCTTTGCTCTCATTTTTCTGCCAACTCTTCTTTAAACGATTCCAGTGCACCTGTTCCTCAACCTTTACACCTCTCTAACCCTATACCCTCCCTTATCCTTTCTTCACGCAAAGTTGATAAGGTTTTTCGCTCGCTTAAAACGAACAAGGCATCTGATTCCGATGATATCCCTGCAAGGTTCCTTAAGGAGTTTGCAGATTAACTGGCTCCCGTGCATTGTCATCTTTTTCATCTCCTATCTACAAGTATCTATCCTTCATCTTGGAAGCATACTGTAGTTAAAACGATCCTAAGAAGGGTGACCGCTCTATTCCTTCAAACTACCGACGTGTTGCCCTAACCATTTCTATTACTAAAGTTTTCAAAACTTTGCTCAGTTCTCACTTCTTGAAACGCCTTGAATCTAACTCACTTATCTCCCATCACCAGTATGGCTTCCGCAAGGCAAGATCCACTGGTGATCTCCTGTCCTATTTTACTCATGTGTGGTCAACTTCTCTGAGGAACTATGGGGAATCCTTTGTCGTCGCCCTTGATATCTCTAAGGCTTTTGACAGAGTCTGGCACAAGGCTCTGTTGGCCAAACTCCCTGCCTATGGCTTTACCACTTTACCCCTTCTTTCTGTTCTCTGATTTCCAGTTTTCTTACTGACCATTTTATATCTGTAGTAGTTGATGGTGCTATATCTAACCCTTTCTCTGTTACCAGTAGTGTTCTACAAGGCTCTGTTCTTTCTCCTACTCTGTTCCTTCTCTTCATCAACGATCTTCTACAATTCCCATCTTTATCTCTTCTTCATGCCTTTGCTGATGATTTCACTCTTCACTTTTTCTCTGCCTTTTCTTCTCAACCTTCATCTGTTACTCGTAATCAGTCTCATATCACTTTTTTTTTCTACTCTCAACTCTGATTTGCAGAGAGTATCTGTGATGGGCACTCAAAATTTAGTTACTTTCAATTATTCCAAGACACAATTTCTGGCTATCTCTTTATCTTCTTCTCCCCCTGATAACCCTATTGTCTTCGAAACTAACGAAATTTACCCTCTTAATTCTATCAACATTTGAGGAATCCATATAGTCTCCAACTAGTCTTTGAGGAATCACATAATCCAAATTTCCAAATCTTCATCAAAATCATATTTTTTTCTTGTTTTGCCATTACTTTTCCTCTTTACAGTTACTTAAAATTAATAAAGGTCTTATCAGTCCCTGCTAAGTATACTACTTACACATCTGGGGTGCTTCTTCTTATACTTATCTCCTTGATAGGGTTGTATCTAAGGCAGTCAGACTCATAAGAAATCCTTCTCTTATTTCTAATAAGGATTTTCTCTTTCTTCACCGTAATGTAACTTCCCTTTCTCTTTTCTCTCGCTACAACTTCCATTGCTGCTCTGATGAGTTGGAGAGTTGCATCCCTCCCCCACTGCCTAGGCCGCCTAACACTCACCAAGGGGTATTATCTCACAGCTACTCTGTGGTATTTTGTAGCTCGCGGATTGGTTAGTGCAGCAATTGCTTCTTCTCATCTACTTCCAGACTCTGGAACTGTCTTCCTCCTTCTGTCTTCTCTAATTCTTATGACCTATCATCCTTCAAAAAGCTAATCTATTGTCATCTCAGGGCATAGTTCTCCATATCTCTGGGTTCTCTATACATTGACTGTTTTTTCAATCGGTCGTTTTCCTTTGTGCGACATTACCTCTTCTGTGCCTTGTCCTTTGCCTTTTTCTTTTCCTTCATTTTGGTATTTTCTCGTGCCTAGGCCTTTATTGATGAGGGCAGTTTTTGCCTCTCTCGGTGTCACAGTCATAAAAAAATTTAAAGTAATACTGATTTTATACAAGTGTGTCAGAGAGAGAGAGAGAGAGAGAGAGAGAGAGAGAGAGAGAGAGGGAGAGAGAGAGAGAGAGAGAGAGAGAGAGAGAGAGAGAGAGAGAGAGAGAGAGAGAGAGAGAGAGAGAGAGAGATAGAGAGAGAGAGAGAGAGAGAGAGAGAGAGAGAGAGAGAGAGAGAGAGAGAGAGAGAGAGAGAGAGAGATTCAACAAAACAGGAGTTCTATCAGCATTTGCAATATAGTATCAAGAATGGCCACTTAAATAAAACTTCTGCAAGATTTTTTTTATTTTCAGACAAGCATCTCAGTAAAAAGTACATATATATATATATATATATATATATATATATATATATATATATATATATATATATATATATATATATATATATATATATATATATATATATATATATATATATATATATTTATATATATATATATATATATATATATATATATATATATATATATATATATATATATATATATATATATATATATATATATATATATATATATATATATATATATATATATATATATATATATATATATATATATAAATATATATATATATATATATATATATATATATATATATATATATATATATATATATATATATATATATATATATATATATATATATATATATATATATATATATATATATATATATATATATATATATATATATATATATATATATATATATATATATATATATATATATATATATATATATATATATATATACATAATTATATATATATATATATATATATATATATATATATATATATATATATATATACATATATATATATATATATATATATATATATATATATATATATATATATATATATATATATATATATATATATATATATATATATATATATATATATATATATATATATATATATATATATATATATATATATATATATATATATATTTTTATTTTTATTATTATCACCAAGATGCCTGGTAGACACTACTGTCTGTCAGCTGGCACTCCTCTTAGAAACCCTCTCCAGTCTTCTCGCTCTTCGTACCAGTTATTTTCTTCCACTTCCCGCAGAGACGTTCCTCTCCTTTCCAAAGCTGTCGCCACACCTTCCAGCCATCTTTTCCTTGGTCGGCCCACTGGCCTCTTCCCTTGCGGCTTCCAAATAAGGTACTTCTTTGGTTTTCTATGTTCTTCCATCCTCATTACATGTCCGTACCACCGCAGCTTGCTCTTTTCTATATCATCCAGCAGGGGTAGCACAT
>JAXCGZ010000926.1:0-10000 GCA_037179515.1 Halocaridina rubra
TATATAACAAAATCTTAAAACGTGTCTGTATATTCAAACAAACACGCGCATAAGCTTACAGACTCACACACAAACCAGCATTCCCTCAATGAAACAAACAGCAAACTTACAATACCTTCAAACATCGGAAATTGATTGCGTCACTACGCTTCCATCTGCTGTGGATGCCTGATATACGGTTGCTATGGCAACAGGATCAATACTTTTTCCCCCATCTCGACTCGCTTCCTACAGCCCAAAACTGGGGGGATAAGCATCCCCAACTCCATACTCTCTGGGTCCACCCCCATTCGAATGGGGATTAAAAGTGATGCGTAAAACGGCAAACAGCAACAACACCAACAGCAACATCGAAGCCCAAGTGCGTGAGGATGCTGTTTGACAACTGACCCCATACATCTACTGGATCACTCACCGAACCTGCCGAATTGGCAGGGGTTACTTACCACATGAAGGTAGCATCTAATCTCTCCTTCTTATTCAAATGTGGTTCTCGTGGAGAGTCTCTGTGTGAGCCACCTTAGGGAGTTGGGAGCTCCTGAAGAATTGAGACCTGCCATTTATCAACAGCAAAGAAAGCTCTGGTTAGGTTAGGTTAGACTTTGAGCTTGACCTTTAAGTTCAAATTCTAACCTAACCTAACCTAACACATCTTTACTGTTGATAAAAGGCAGCTCCAAATTCTACATGAGCTCCAGGAGTTGAACTCAAGACCTGTCTGAGCGCAAAGTGCTAATACCACTGAGCTACCGTTCATCCCACACTGAGTTGTGATTGGGTTTTATCTAATACAGGAGAGACGTCACTATCCTCTCCTTCTCATCTTGAAGTAGCACCAAAAACATAGAAAATAATAGGTATCCACGGTTACAAATAAAAAAAAAGTGAGATAAAGAGACAGTTTTGGATATTAACAAATGCAAAAACTGAAAACTATTGAAAAAATATAATATTAACTTTGAATATCGTGCAGGGGTATTTCTGTCATACCAAAAATAAATTAATTAAATAAAAAAAAAACAGTATATGCGGTAAATAAAAAAACTAACCATGGATCTATTATAGGAGTGCACATACATGCGTATGCACAAACGTGCATGCCCGGAATGCATACGATTGGGTATGACATATAAATCAGTCTTTTGAATATGAAATAAAAGATGTATATTTTATCTATAGTTTTATTTTGTCAAAATATGAGTGGCATCTACAATTTATTTAAAAAAAAAAATGGTTGCTAAGATGTGAAGAATATTTCAGATAAAATAATTATCAATTATTAATTATGAATTTGGAAAAAAATAATTCCGTTTTGAAGTAAGCTTAACAGCAAAATATTTATTCAATTAAATGTGGATAACCCACTACCAGAGTTAAAAATGGTGAATTAATCTTGACCTCTATACTGGTTTCTTAAAAGGGCAGATTATGTGACCTCCATTGACCTAACTCATTCATAAAAACTGAAGCAGCAGATATAAATGACCTATTTCCACTCAGGGAGCTGTAGAGAGAAAAAAAAAAAAAAAAAAAAAAAAAAAAAAAAAAAAAAAAAACTTTTTGGTCATGCTGAAAATAATTACAAATAATTACGAAAAAAAAGTTACGTGAATGGCTGATACGCAATGACCTATCGTGACCTAAGAAGACGAAAAATTTACACCAAATCTTCCGCGAATTTTTCTAAAAATCTCAAATTGGGGGTTGTGGAGATGTTAAAATCCTCAAACTCTTGTTGAAAATAATCATAAATACATAACAATGCAAACAGGAAAAAAAATAAGATTGCAACATACAAATTACAATTATGATGCAAAAAAGAATAATGACTTACACCCCCCCCCACTCATTCTCTCAAACTGATCTAAGACTCTAAGCTAAAATACTCAGAGTATTGTCAAAAATAATCATAAAAATGAAGTGTTACACCAGTTCATCCACGATATGTATGTGTGTGTGTGTGTATGTATATATATATATATATATATATATATATATATATATATATATATATATATATATATATATATATATATATATATATATAATATATATATGATATATATATATATATATATATATATATATATATATATATATATATATATATATATATATATATATATATATATATATATATAATATATATATATATATAAATATATTAGATATGAATATAGATAAATCGCAACATGGGCGCCTGTAGAGTATGGCTATTAAATTACCGTGGGAATAGGGCCGGATAATGAATTTGAAATTGATGGAAGGGCCCAACATACTGTTCATATAGCTATGTACTTATTGATGCGGGTAGCCGCCAGTACATATCATTCAACTAATGATTAAAGCTGATCACATGTGTCAGTCAACTAAGTAATAAGGTTTGTCAGGATAAAATCTGATTGTGCAAAATTTCTTAAGTAAAAAAATAAAAAATAAATAAATAAATAAATATATATATATATATATATATATATATATATATATATATATATATATATATATATATATATATATATATATATATATATATATATATATATATGTGTGTCATTGAATTACTTCATTTCTTATGGATGTGTCAAAGACCAATGAAAAAATCACTCAAGGGTCGGATTTGAGCCATGGACCGCTATTGAATAGCCCTGCTATAGAGGCACTGAGATCCTCAAGGTCTTGTTGAAAATAATGATATATAATTATAAATATTACATGGAAAGGTGAATATATGTCTTACAATCATTATTAAAAAAAATAACCTGAAAAAGTACTCCACATATCCAGAGTGGCTGCAAAGGAACCAGAATCATCAGTCCAAGTTTTAATGAAACAAATTATAAAAAGTGTCAGGAATACCTGAATATGTGACACACAGTGACCTGTTATGACCTAAACCGGCTGAGGCATCCCATCAAATCTTTCTCCACAAATCTATTTAAAAGTTTCAACTCTTAGGGCTGACTATATGACACACAATGACCTACTATGACCTAATGTGACTGCAGCATCACACCAAATCTTCTTTTACAAATTTATCCAAAAATCTCAACTCGGAGGGCTGCGGAGGAACTAATATCTTCAAACTCTTGTTTTGATATTCCTCTTCTGAAGTGAAGATACGGTAGCCATAAGCCTCTAAGACTGGGTAACACTCTCGCTGGATCATTTCCACTTTAGAAAAAGGTAACTGTTCAGTCCACCTGAAGACCGTCGCAGAAGAATTCTTGTAAACTTCATAATGGCTCCAGTTACCCTGGAGGAGCCCTACCGTTAAATCTGCAGCCACGTCAGCTACTTTGACAGTAAAAGGAAGGTTTACGAACTTGTAAAGTTGTCTCAGTTTTCGGTCAGTGTGTACAGCTAAGTCTTCGTAACGAAGTAACGTATACCTGTAAGCAAAATTAGATCCAAAAGAACGCTTCAAGTGGGTAATCTAGTTAGAAAATTTGCTTGCTGTAAAAGAGCCTGGATACTTTTGTTAAACAGTAGCTGTTTAATATTCTAAATTGCTAAGAAATATAAAATAGTCAATATTGTTTAAAACATTATTTCTTATATTCTCTTTTTATAGTTATGAAATCCTTGTTTTGCAACACCAAATAATTCCATTATTTATTCCAGTAATGATGCCAAATCCAGCTGCAATCAGCAAGGACCTCACATACAACAAAAAATGGAGAGAGTGGAGCTTCTTTTTATACCCAGATCATCCTCACCTCCTCCAGTAGCTATTTAATAAGGGAAGGTATACCAGCCCTTCGGTTCCCTATCCCTTTTAGTCGGTTACTCCGACGCATATGTAGCTGAATTTTTAACTGATATGCACAGGAATCATAAATATATCCCTAGATCGAAGTCATCATCATCATCGCCATTATTATTATTATTATTATTATTATTATTATTATTATTATTATTATTATTAGTAGTAGTAGTAGTAGTAGTAGTAGTAGTAGTAGTAGTAGTAGTAGTAGTAGTAGTAGTAGTAGTAGAAATTAATGTTATCTTAAGTCCATTGGAAAGATACGATGTTTAGGAGTAAACACTCACTGGTTGCGACACTTTCATATAAAGATATTTTGGGACCCTAAGGTAAAAACTCTTCCTATACATCGTTATGTCTATATTAAATGTTCTCAATTTTGTAGGTTTAAAAGGTTGATGATGAAGTGTTATTCCCCCGAAAGCTTTCATATCAAGAAGCAAGGAACTTTCAGCTATATGTCATCCATGGATAAATAGCTCGGTTACCCTTACCGAAGAGGATTTCTGTACACACACTTTAAAGGAGATATGGAAAGAATGGTTTCTTGCACCTTCAGTAGAGTATATAGTCTTCTTTGATGATATATCGGTTATACTATGCCAACTCTGTTAGAAAAATGCGGGGGGCTGAGAGAAGGATGCATGGAGCCCCTATACGAAAATTTCCGAACACTCTACACTGAGAACAGGATATTTCTGGTGAAAGCAAAGCGAAAGTGGATATCAGATACCATGTATAGTTCCATCCACTATCATTCAGTTAATCATTTGAAAATGTACAAATATGTACGAAACGTTATGATTCCAACTAGATTTGCTGATTTATTAAGTAACTTTAACTATAGGGAAAAAGTAATTGTCAGGACCTTAGAAAAACTGTATAAAAAAAAAATATTGCTGATGCGAAATCAGCGGCCATATTCAACAAGATGTGACTTTGCTGCTAAAGTATGCATACATACATACATACATACATACATACATACATAAATACTGGGTCAGAGAGCATTATAATAACTGTTGTATACATCCCACCAAGGAACCAAAATAGGCTTGGAATTTATGAGGAAAGTCATATAGGTACGATTGAAGTCATAAACTCAGTTGTTAACATGGCGCGGGAGAAAAAATGTAGGATTTTGATTATGGGAGACTTTAATCATAAAGAGATAGATTGGATAAATCTTGACCCACACAGTGGTGAGGACTCCTTTGGGGCAAGATTCCTAGATTGCGTACAAGGGAATTTCCTACACCAACATGTAATGGAACCAACAAGAGCCAGGGGTGGGGATGAGCCATCACTACTTGATCTGGTGTTCACAGATAATGTGTTGGATATTGAAAATATTGAGTATGAACCACCAATTGGAAAGAGTGACCACTGTGTGTTGTTGATGGAGTATATCATTGAAGACATTCTTCCTGAGAGTAGAGGCACTGAGGACATGAGGAGGAACTATCAGAAAGGAGATTACATCAAAATGAATGAGCTTTTTGCAGTTATTGACTGGAGAACCTTATTTTACAACAAATCTGTACAAGAAATGTATGACATCTTTTGTGAGAAATATGGGAAGATAGTAGATTGCTGCATACCTGTCACCAAAGTAGGTGTAATTCATGCCAGAGAGAAATGGTTCGATAATGGGTGTAAAAGAGCTAAGGAGTGGAGAGACAAATGCTGGAAAAGGTATAGGAGGAGAAAAAACATAAATGCCTGGCAAACCTACAAAAGAGCAAGAAACGACTACCTAAGTAAAAGGAGAGAGGCAGAGAAAGATTATGAGAGGGACATCACCAGGAAGGCTAAAGAAAATCCCAAGCTTTTCCACAGCTTTATCAGAGGAAAACTGAAGGTAAAAGAACAGGTTTTAAGGCTAAAGAGAGCGGATGGAAGCATCACTGAGACGGACGAAGAGATCTGCAAAGAATTGAACAAGGAGTTTCAGTCAGTATTTACAGTAGAAAATACCCCACCCCCTCAGATTGCAGTGATAGAAGCTCAAGGGCCGGTATTAGAGAACATCAACCTTACAGCCACAGAGGTATGCAAAGCGCTGATGGATTTAGATGTTCATAAAGCTACAGGTCCTGATGACATATCCCCTCATGTGCTTAAAAAATGCGCAAACACAATATCAGTGGCACTAAGTATCATATTTAAGGAGTCATTGGAGTCGGGGGAGATTCCAAGATGCTGGAAACAAGCAAATGTGATACCTATCTTCAAAAAGGGAAGGAGGGATACGGCTCTGAACTATAGACCAGTTTCCTTGACCAGCATAGTTTGCAAACTTATGGAGAAACTACTAAGGAAACATATCTCTCTTCACTTGGAATCCTTCAACTTTTTGTCAGTGAGGCAACATGGCTTCAGAGAAGGAAGATCAACAGTAACAAACTTATTAGAATTTTATGATGAGGTAAGCCAAATCTTACAGGAAAGAGAGGGCTGGGCAGATTGCATATTCCTAGACTTCCAGAAAGCGTTTGACACTGTTCCACATGGGAGACTTATTAGGAAGCTGCAATCAATGGCTAGAATAGGTGGAAATGTCTTGGAATGGATAAAAACTTACTTAGAAGGAAGGGAACAGAGGGTTAGAGTAAGACACTCAGTGTCTGAATGGAGAAGAGTTAGTAGTGGAGTTCCACAGGGTTCAGTTTTAGGGCCACTTTTGTTCCTTGTATATGTAAATGACCTACCAGAGTCTGTAAATTCATTCATGAATATGTTTGCAGATGATGCAAAGATTGTGAAGAAAGTAAAAAACGAGAACAATGGTAGAGAACTTCAGGAGGATCTAAATAATCTGCATGAGTGGTCAGAAAAGTGGCTAATGAAATTCAATACCTCAAAATGTAAGGTAATGAGAATGGGTACAAGTGCAAGAAGGCCCAAGCTTGACTACTCGGTGGCTGGAGTACAACTTCAGGAGACAGAAAATGAGAGAGATCTAGGAGTAAACATATTGGCAGATTTGTCTCCAGAAATACATATAAATGGCGTAGTAAGGGCAGCATATGCATTCTTATCAAATGTAAGGGTAGCCTTCAGGCACATGGACAAGGAAATGTTCAGAAATATTTATGTAACCTATGTGAGGCCAAAACTCGAATATGCAGCCCCCTTTTGGAATCCGCACTTGAAAAAGCACATAGCTAAGCTTGAAAAAGTTCAAAGACATGCCACGAAACTGGTGCCAGAAATACGCAATCTCGGTTATGATGAGAGGCTGAGGGAATTAGACTTGCCATCACTCGAAGCTAGAAGAGTAAGGGGGGATATGGTGACAGTCTTTAAATTCCTTCATGGTTATGATAGAGTGGATAGGGATCGATATTTCGATATGGCTGGCTCTAGAACTAGAGGTCATAGTTTGAAGCTTCGGAAGAAAACTTGTTTGCAGGATGTAAGGAAATACTTTTTCAGTGTAAGAGTAGTTGATAATTGGAATTCGCTAAGCGAGGAGGTAGTTAATGCTACCTCAATCCATAGTTTTAAGGACAGGTATGATAAGTATCACTAAGTCTAAAAATGGAACCGATCAGGAGACGGGAAGATACGAGCTTTGGGCTCTTTCCCGTAAACACAATTAGGTAATCACAATTAGGTAATCACATACATACATACATACACACACACATATATATATATATATGTGTGTGTGTGTGTGTGTGTGTGTGTGTGTGTGTGTGTGTGTGTGTGTGTGTGTGTGTGTGTGTGTGTGTGTGTGATGTGTGTGTGTGTGTGTGTGTGTGTGTGTGTGTGTGTGTGTGTGTGTGTGTGTGTGTGTGTGTGTGTGTGTGTGTGTGTGTGCATAAAGAATAAATCGAGAGAATTTATAGTCACCTCATGACCTTGCTATAGAAATCTATAGGGCTAAGTGTCCAACATTATAGAATTATGTGAGTAAATAACATTTTAAGCGCAGAGGCAAATCGAAACACAAAAGACATGATTTCCAAAAGACCTTCAGCTATATGGACCCCCCCCCCCATACCAATACACTATAAGAAACCCTTACAATACTAATGACCCTAGTCATTACCAACTTATATATGGATGTATTCCTTAGAAATCTCTTTCTTTAATGAACGTGGTTAATACTAACTGGCGAATATAGTATCCAAAGTTCCAATCCTTTTTATAATATTCATATAATGAATTATTCAATGTTTCTCAACGTTGGGTGTATGACGTCCTGCAGGGGTCCATATCTAACTCTGTATAGGCGTGTCCTTATAAATATATTTATTAAATATGCATGTCAGTATAAACCTATCCAAAATAACCCTTAAATATAATTCTTGTAATGCTTTCTTCTTTGGCCTTAACATTTTATAAATATTGAAAATTTATTATAAAATATTCCATATATCAAAATATTTGTGTGATATATGTGAAATCAATAAGTACGCAATCACGTCATTGAGGATTCGACCTCAGCTCATAAATGGAATTTGAAGGGTGGTGCATAAACTGAATCACTGAATCATGAGCGACTATTATATATATATATATATATATATATATATATATATATATATATATATATATATATATATATATATATATATATATATATATATATATATATATATATCTCTCTCTCTCAGGAAAATATGCTTGAGTTAAGTATACTTTTTTATTTAATAATTTCTATCTATTTATCTACACGTTTATTTCTCTATTGTATTTAAACTATATCCTTGGTGTTAGAAGAAGAATACCTCGCTCGCTTGTATGAACAGCACGTCGTAAGATCCAGCTAAAGGGGATAGGGGAGTGAAGGATTGGCAGAGCCTTCCTCCAAGAATTTTATTCTTGTCATAGCTCCAACATGTCCGTGCTCACCCTCATTCAAATAGGGATTAAAGGTCGATTCACACATATCCGTGGCGTATCAGTGCCGTGTCAGTGAAATCCGTGACGTTTCAGTGACGTCTATTCACACATTTCCGTAGTGACGCACCTGAAGAAACAAGACACACCCACAATTCAATTGAAGCAGATCATCATTCATATTTGTTGACAAATACACAACACTCGTCCGACGTCCGTGAAAAACAAAAACAAAATATCGGTGGCGACGATATTCAACTTCACGGCACTGAGACGTAACTGACACTGAGAGTCAAAACACGGTACTACATCGGACATGTGTGAATGCGTCAGCCGAATTCAAAGTCACGATATTTTTTTCACTGACCCTGACGAATTGAGCTGACGCGGCACTGATATATCACTGATATGTGTGAATGAGTTTTAATAGTGCCACAGGAAATATCATTATCATCACCAACAACAACAACCACAGAATAATTGATGGAAAAGGTGCAGATAGCCCCTAAGGCACCCCCTTTTTTGAGCAGTTGTGGTCATTTTCCTGGCTTCAGCTATATATGGTGTCATACTGAAAGAAGAAATAATCTTACTCAAAGTAAGCATCTTTCCTTACCTGTCTGGATAGTCCCGAGCGAATCTAATTGCTGACGTCAGATCGCTTCGATACCTGTTGCAGACGTGATGGACATTCGTGAACTTTGGATGCACGGTGTGTACCCCCTTCAAGATATTTCTTGATGACAGAGTACCTCTGGGGTCCCGAACGAGATGTATAATTTTAAGGTTGTAATCCCGATCAAAGAGGAGAGATTCTACAAAACCCAACTCCATATTTACCAGACGGACTAATCGCATCTGAGCTGCCTGGCAGAAGATTTCATTGTAGAAAGGATCCCAGCAGAGGATATCAGACATGAAACACAGTTTGACGGTATCCACATTGTGATGGTGAGCACCCGTGAGTCTCTTAGCATAATAGTCAGATCTGATGGAAAATTGACACTGGAGGATATCTCGCAAGAGATTTAGAGCTGTTTTGAGATGGTCTTTCACTGCCACATCGTCACCCAAGTATTCACGAATGGGTTCCTCAGTGTAGAAGGTCCAAGGAGCCACCGTTAGTAAGCGGGCCGTAAAGGAGGAACCAGATCGCATTTGGGTTAATAATAAAACGTGGGTGGTTTTATGACGTAAATTCTTCCTGGCGCCGAATAACAGGTCCTTGATGTTGGTCTTTTTGTTCGAGGTTTCAGGGTCACATTTCGACAATAAATAATACTTCAAATTGACCATTAAAATTACAAATAATGTAGATAGCATCACAGCCCTAAATAGTGAGATTCGTTCCATAACGAGTTTTATTTTCTATTTATTTATTTGCTT
>JAXCGZ010000926.1:12500-20000 GCA_037179515.1 Halocaridina rubra
ATCCGATAATCCAGTCTGTGTTTCAGAATGGTAGACACCTGACCCTTGCCACATTTGAAGTGCTCTGCTAAAACACAAACACAATTCATTGTAGATTCACTCTTAAGAAAGAGCTTAACTTTCTCAGCAAGTGACAGCTCCCTCCTGGAAGCATCTCTCAATATTAAAATCTAATGAGAAAAATCAAGATTATTGAACAATTGTGAACATAATAATTAAATAAACTCGGTCCGATAATCAGAAGAATCTTATAGAGAAGCTTAATATTACATAAATAATTGGAACAAAATTATTTTCTCTCTAATGTGAACGCAGTTAGGACTAATTCCTTTTTGCTTTACCGCTTAAGGTGCGTTTTGTTCGATGCGATTATCGCTCAACGATGATCATTCATGGCTCAACGATGATCGTCAAACGATTGTCTAGAGCACTCATTCTTTGTTTTTGAATGGGGCTGCTTTGCTTCGAGCGACTGCCGCGGGAGTTGCTCGAAGCAAAGCAGCCCCATTCAAAAACAAAGCATGAGTGCTCTAGACAATCGTTTGACGATCATCGTTGAGCCATGAACGATCATCGTTGAGCGATAACCGCACCGAGCAAAAAGCACCTTTACCACACTTGTGGAAAATGATGACCTCTGTACTGACCTCTTGATTGCCAAACGGACATGAGTTAATCATGGCATTAATAATATCTCTGATAATCATTTTTTAATTAATTAATCAATTACTTTATACACAGTTGGCTTCTTTGTATGCAGTGGGGGGGGGGGGGGCATTGATTCCACAAGCGTCCCCTTGGATGCAGGATTTGCTGAAAAAGACGGTCTAACCTTTATAATAGAATCCTGAGTAATCAGTTTACATAGCTTGAAGAGGTATTGCGTTGGCTCCACGCTGGATTTGGTAATTTTAGCCTTAATAGCACCAAGTGCATGGGTCAAATTTATATGTTCGTTGTCCGAGTTAAATGTTGGTTCACGTTGTTTAGTGTCAATGAGTTTATCATATACAGGTATAGTATCATGCTGTGGGACCTGATATATATATATATATATATATATATATATATATATATATATATATATATATATATATATATATATATATATATATATATATATATATATATATATATATATATATATATATATATATGTGTGTGATTACCTAATTGTGATTACCTAATTGTGTTTACGGGAAAGAGCCCAAAGCTCGTATGTGTGTGTGTGTGTATATAGTCACCGTGGCTAAAGCGGTAGCGTCCGCGACTCTGAGGCGTCAGGTCGAGGGTTCGCGCCCCGTCAAGGTCTGAGGTTAGCAAGGGCATGCATTCAGGGTAACGATTACATCTGCCAAAACAAGTCCTTCGCAAGAAGGCAACTGTCCTAGCCCCCCTTGTTAGAAAAGGGAGTTCGTGACGTAAAACCGGAACTATAATAATATATATATATATATATATATATATATATATATATATATATATATATATATATATACATGTAAACACACAAAATTACGTTTCTCAAAGTCTAACTTACAGTTAGGCTAAGTGATGGATTTAAGTAAATATCATTCGTGAAAAAGAGGGGTGCCTGTGGCACAACGAGTAATTTGGCATATTTATTCCTAAATAAATGCATAAATGAGTCTATAGACTACGACATTTCTCAAAGTTTAAATTACAGTCAAAATAAACTGAATGACTGTGGCAGTAATTTTAGAATATATTAGTAAAATGCAATCAAATAGGAATATATATATATATATATATATATATATATATATATATATATATATATATATATATATATATATATATATATATATATATATATATATATATATATATATATATATATATATATATATATATATATACATATATATATATATATATATATATATATATATATATATATATATATATATATATATATATATATATATATATATATATATATATATATATATATATATATATATATATATATATATATATATATATATATATATATATGTATATATATATATATATATATATATATATATATATATATATATATATATATATATATATATATATATATATATATATATATATATATATATATATATATATATATATATATATATATATATATATAATATATATATATATATATATATATATATATATATATATATATATATATATATATATATATATATATATATATATATATATATATAATATATATATATATATATATATATATATATATATATATATATATATATATATATATATAATATATATATATATATATATATATACACATATATATAGATATATATATATATATATATATATATATATATATATATATAATATATATAATATATATACATATATATATATATATATATATATATATATATATATATATATATATATATATATACATATATATATATATATATATATATATATATATATATATATATATACATATATATACATATATATATATATATATATATATATATATATATATATATATAATATATACATATATATATATATATATATATATATATATATATATATATATATATATATATATATATATATATATATATATATATATATATATATATATATATATATATATATATATATATATATATATATATATATATATATATATATATATATATATATATATATATATATATATATATATATATATATATATATATATATATATATATATATATATATATATAGTAAGGAGGCCCATCAGTGAAACAAAACTTATAAAACAAGAGTTCTGCTTGAGAAGGGATCCAGTTAGGATCAGAAAAATAGCATCGTTTTATAAGTTTTGCTTCACTGATGGGCTTCATTGATATTTAGTGCTGTATGCTAGCAGTTTGTACTTATATATATATATATATATATATATATATATATATATATATATATATATATATATATATATATATAATTCCCTACATAACAAAGGTATGTCAACAGCGTTCTCAGAAATATACATGCATTTAAAAAAAAAGTCCAGCTATGACCCCCCCCCACACACACACACATATAGATATATATATATATATATATATATATATATATATATATATATATATATACATACATATATATATATATATATATATATATATATATATATATATATATATATATATATATATATATATATATATATATGAATCAATGGACGTAAAATACCATAGTATAATTAATATGTTTAGCATACTGAGAGAGAGAGAGAGAGAGAGAGAGAGAGAGAGAGAGAGAGAGAGAGAGAGAGAGAGAGAGAGAGAGAGAGAGAGAGAGAGAGAGAGAGAGAGAGAGAGAGAGAGAGAGAGAGAGAGAGAGAGAGAGAGAGAGAGAGAGAGAGAGAGAGAATCAATTATTAATAATAACAAAACTATTTAGTACCAGGAGTCATATCAATAATATAAAATGACTAGGTTTGGCAAAACGATAAATATATATAAGGTTCTTTCAATATAGAAAGAAACTAGGGGTAAGCTGTGTGTGTGTATATGTGTGTATAATAATTCGAGGGGCCTCTCTGGCTCTTGCTCAGTTACGGAGACGTAGAACAGAAGAACAGGTGTCTTGATTTGAATGCTTCAACTTGACCCTTTATGTAGTTCAGCTGAACAACGCTAGACTCTAATCCAAGTCCATTATTATTATTATTATTATTATTATTATTATTATTATTATTATTATTATTTATATTATTATTATTTATTTTATTATTATTATTATTTTTATTATTATTATTATTATTATTATTATTATTATAAATATTATTATTATTATTACTAATGCTATATTGCTATTATTAATATTGTCCTTAATATTATTTATCATCATTATCACTACTATTATTGTTAATATCGTTATTATTATTATTATTATTATTATTATTATTATTATTATTATTATTATTATTATTATTATTATTATTATTATTATTATTAATGATATATTACTATTATTAATATTATAATTATTATTACTTATTATCATTATCACTGTTATTGCTAATATCGTTATCATTATTATTATTATTATTATTATTATTATTATTATTATTATTATTATTATTATTATTATTATTACTATTATTGATATTATTTTTTTCCAATTTCAGATTCCCGATATGAAGGACTTAAAAAGAAACTTATTATTATTGTTTTTGTTTTTATTTTGTTTGCTTCCGCGACTAACAAAGGCAGAAAATGATGGTAAGTGCAAAAATAAATAAAAAAAATGAATAATAAATAAATAAACAAGTAATGAGTGTGTATGCGAGCGCGCAAATATTCATTATTATGAGTGATTTTGTGGGTGGGGGTGATGCAAGCCTCCCATTATCAGAGACGGGCCGCGAGTGGTGATCCTACCTAATACGTATTTAATATAATGAACATTATTTCACACATACATACGTACATACATCCACACACATTTACATATATGCATGAAAGTTTTATATGGTGCAAAGCTACAGCATACATATATCCACGTGGATGAAATAAGGGTGAGATTGTTTTATAAACGATGATGTTTCCTATCATGTAATAATGTTGCTGCCCTTTGAATTGGTCAGGGGTTGGACGGGCCAGACGCCACTGATGTCCTTTTCACATTCTTTAGCACGAAGTGTCAATTCTCATTTCTACACCAGGGATTGAGGGGGGCTCGAATTTTTGTTCTTCCACCAAGCCAAATAGGTTTACATACATACATAAATTACACGCATATACATATATATTTATTTTATACACATACATATATATTGCCGTAGCGTAGATGTAGAATACCCGACTCAGGAGATGACGGACAGCCCGTAAGCCTACTGCGGGGCGAAAGGAAGGGCATCCAGCCTTAATTTCCCAGTTTCAATTCATTTTCGTTCACCCCCATATGGGGGATTAGTAGTGGCAAATAAAACTTAATTTTTACCGTTTTATATGTCCCCATTATTCCCCATTAAGGGGGTGGACACAAACGCAGTGATACCTGGAAATTAAATATGGATACCTTTCCTAACGCCCATAATTGGTTTGGAAACAATTCGTATGTATATATACATACATATATATACACACATTCATATATATATATATATATATATATATATATATATATATATATATATATATATATATATATATATATATATATATATATATATATATATATATATATACACACACACACACAATGATGAGAGGCTGAGGGAATTAGACTTGCCATCACTCGAAGCTAGAAGAGTAAGGGGGGATATGGTGAAAGTCTTTAAATTCCTTCATGGTTATGATAGAGTGGATAGGGATCGATATTTTGATATGGCTGGCTCTAGAACTAGAGGTCATAGTTTGAAGCTTCGTAAGAAAACTTGTTTGCAGGATGTAAGGAAATACTTTTTCAGTGTAAGAGTAGTTGATAATTGGAATTCGCTAAGCGAAGCGGTAGTTAATGCTATCTCAATCCATAGTTTTAAGGACAGGTACGATAAGTATCACTAAGTCTAAAAATGGAAGCGATCAGGAGACGGGAAGATACGAGCTTTGGGCTCTTTCCCGTAAACACAATTAGGTAATCACAATTAGGTAATCACACACTGTATACTTATTCTTACATTGCAACTCAAAGACAAGGAATTTCACCATTTCTGAAGCCGAGCTTTAAATGGTGAACTCCCGGAGTGTTCACTTAATTTCATTTTATGAAGAGGAATTAGAACTAAGTTGAGTCTCTTGTTATATTATTCTGTGTTTTCATTCAAATTAGTTTCTTACATATGTTTTTAGCCATGCTCGTTTTTTTTTCTCTCTTTCTCTCTCGATTTCAGTTTATATATATATATATATATATATATATATATATATATATATATATATATATATATATATATATATATATATATATATATATATATATATATATATATATATATATAATATAATATTTTAGTCATCCATAAAATATTTCCGTTCTTTCTAAAGTAGTCAATATAGAAAACGAAAACATTCATTTATTTTCGCATAACTTACATCATTATATTATTTGTTTAGATAAGTTATTTTTAAAATTTTATATGACTGCTTCTGTACGGTTCATTTTGCTCTCATCGAAGCTTGCGCTATTGGTATGCCCACTGAGACTCCTGCGTTATGGTATTTATTGACTCTATTAATCTATTGGTGATGGAATATAAATAGAAGGGTCTCCTAGTACATCCTATGATTCGGTTTTACGTCACGAACTCCCTTTTCTACTAAGGGCTAGATTATTCCATTAATAAAAAAATTTCTCGATATGTTTTGTGTCATGACCTCACATGACCAAGCGGTGCCTCTGTGAAAATAAATATTGTGATGGATTTTTTATTTTATTTTGATGGTGTTTACTGTTTTTATAAGATCAGTAAATTAGATTCTCCATGATGACAAAACAAATTCATTTTAAAAGCAGCTCTTGGCCATTTTCAGTTGTTGTTTTTTTCACCTGTAGAGCTTGCTTCACTCGTTATAATTTGGTTGGTTCCTCTTTCCTGAATTTACTTAAAAATACTTGACGACAGCTTTAAATAAGATTCTGTTATTAATATTTTGGCGTTTTCTCCCACAGATTTTGATCCAGAGATGTGTGTGGTAGAGGTCAGTCGTCTGATGGAGAACGCTACAGGTGTTAATATCTCTGTTCCAGATGGGTATTTTGATGGTACAATGTTGTATGTAAGTACTAATATGAGTACATGAGGTCACATTTACATGCGTACATCCATAACTCATATTTACTTTGTACTAGTAACGGCCATGCTTACATTTACGTATATATTGTTCCAATACAAGTAAAAATAAAACAACAACTTATGTATGTATAGGCTATGTGTGTGTGTATAAATATGAATATAAATATATATATATATATATATATATATATATATATATATATATAATATATATATATATATATATATATATATATATATATATATATATATACATACACACGCACACACCTTATTTTACAACAAATCTGTACAAGAAATGTATGACATCTTTTGTGAGAAATATGGGAAGATAGTAGATTGCTGCATACCTGTGACCAAAGTAGGTGTAATTCATGCCAGAGAGAAATGGTTCGATAATGGGTGTAAAAGAGCTAAGGAGTGTAGAGACAAATGCTGGAAAAGGTATAGGAGGAGAAAAAACATAAATGCCTGGCAAACCTACAAAAGAGCAAGAAATGACTACCTAAGTAAAAGGAGAGAGACAGAGAGAGACTATGAGAGGGACATCACCAGGAAGGCTAAAGAAAATCCCAAGTTTTTCCACAGCTTTATCAGAGGAAAACCGAAGGTGAAAGAACAGGTTTTAAGGCTAAAGAGAGCGGATGGAAGCATCACTGAGACGGATGAAGAGATCTGCAAAGAATTGAACAAGGAGTTTCAGTCAGTTT
>JAXCGZ010000926.1:25000-27500 GCA_037179515.1 Halocaridina rubra
TCACCTACTCTCTTCCTTCTCTTCATCAATGATCTTCTACAGTCCCCATCTTCCTCTCTTCTTCATGCCTTTGCCGATGACTCTACCCTTCACTTTTCCTCTGCCTTTTCTTCACAACCTTCATCTGTTACTCGTAATCAATCTCGTATCACTCTTTCTTCTACTCTTAACTCCGATTTGCAGAGAGTATCTGAGTGGGGCACTCAAAATTTAGTTAAATTCAATGCCTCCAAGACACAGTTTCTGGCTATCTCTTTATCTTCTTCTCCTCCAGATAACCCTATTGTCTTCGAAACTAATGAAATTTACCCTCTTAACTCTATCAATATATTAGGAATCCACATAGCCTCTAGCTTGTCTTGGAGGAATCACATAATCCAAATTTCTAAATCTTCATCCAAAAAATTGGGGGTTTTGTTTCGTTTTCGTTATTACTTTTCCTCATTGCAGTTACTTAAAATTTACAAAGGTCTTATCCGCCCCTGCTTAGAATACTGCTCACACATCTGGGGTGCTTCTTCCTTTACTTATCTTCTTGATAGGGTTCAATCTAAGGCAGTCAGACTTATTAATGATCCTTCTCTTACTTCTAACATGGATTCTCTCTCTCTTCGCCGTAAGGTATCTTCCCTTTCGCTTTTCTATCGCTACTACTTCCATCGCTGCTCTGATGAGTTGGCGAATTGCATCCCTCCTCCACTGCCGAGGCCGCGTAACACTCGCCAAGCTGCCTCATCTCACAGGTACTGTGTCGAGATTTGTAGCTCGCGGATTGGTCGGTGCAGCGACTGCTTCTTCCCATCTACCTCCAGACTCTGGAACTCTCTTCCTCCTTCTGTCTTTCCTAGTTCTTATGACCTTTCATCCTTCAAAAAGCAGATCTATCGTCATCTCAGAGCCTAGTCCTCCATATCTCTGGGTCCTCTTTACTTTGACTGTTTTTTCTGTCTGTCGTTTTCCTTTGTGTGACATTACCTCATCTCTGCCTTGCCCTTAACTTTTTCTTTTCCTTCGTCTTGGTATTTTCTCGTGCCCGGGCCTTTGTCGATGAGGGCAGTTTCTGCCTGTCCCGGTGTCACACTCTAAAAAAAAAAAAAAAAAAAAAAAAAAAAAAAATATATATATATATATATATATATATATATATATATATATATATATATATATATATATATATATATATATATATATATATAAAGAAACTCTAGACTTTTGGGGACTGCTGGCTCTATCACCAGAGGAATATGGTTGTTACAGAAATATGTAAATATACGTAAGATGAAAAAAAAAAATCAACGTTTTTTGGACATTACGTCTCCATCTTGACCACTCGTAGGATGAAAAAATAAAGGAGGGGATTCCCAGTCTCCTCCCCTGCTCCCCAAGGAGCTAAGAGGAGTGGTTGAGGTATGTGTGGATAGTGGTGAACATAGCTTCATTCCCCCTTGTGAGGGCATTTGTATATATACGTCTCCATCATCGGAAAATACAAATAATAGTTATCACATAACTACAGTAAATGTGAGAGTAGAAGAGAAAAACATATTATTATTATTATTATTATTATTATTATTATTATTATCATTATTATTATTATTATTATATCCAGAGAAACATTGTTACATGAACACCTCTTTTCACGAGGATCTGCTGCTCTCCTGGGGGAAAGAGATGCCCACAGTCACAAGGAATGACAAAAACGGAACCTTTCAGAATCTAACTTCCGGTTCCGTGGTGGAAGCAAATCTTACATTCGCTATCGAGGTGAGTTTCACTGATCCGTTCAGTTTCATTTAAGTTTCAGTGTTTGGTTAATACATACAAAGGAAGTATCAGTTATATATATATATATATATATATATATATATATATATATATATATATATATATATATATATATATATATATATATATATACATTTTTTTTTTTTTTTTTGCATTACATCTGTTTCAATGTTTTCTCAATAGTTACATATGAAGTTTTAGTTTGTCACTCAGTTTCATTTTGGTTTCAATGTTTGATCAACAGTCACAAATAAGGCTTCAATGTGTTAAGATGTTTTATTTATTATCACTGTTTGCTCAACGAGTTTCAGAATGATTAAAGTATCATTTATGTTTCAAAGATCGTTCATCAGCTGCTAATTAAGCTTCAATGTGCATCTCAGTTTCATTTTGTGCTCAAGACCTGCAAATGAAGCGTTTATGCATTTTGCAGTTTCATTTAAGTTTCAACGTCAGTTCAAAAAGCTACAAATGAAGTTCTTCAATGCTTCGCAGTTTCACTGCTTGCTAAACTACTACAAATAAAGCGAAACTGTATTTCGCAGTTTCATTTAATATTCCATGCTTATTCAAAAGCTAAAATAAACGTTCGCCGTGTTTCTCGATTTCAGTTAAAATTTTATTCGTTAATTCGACCATTTTGTTTGTTTCTTAGTTTCACTGTTTCGTTCAAGTTTCACTGTTAACGTCATTCTATTTCATTTCAGTTGTTTCA
>JAXCGZ010000927.1:0-34359 GCA_037179515.1 Halocaridina rubra
ACTGGAAAATGTAAATAAAAGGATAAACTGACTAATTAAAGATAGGGGTCAGGTTGTAGAGGTCCGCCAAAAAACCTTAATTTTGTTATTAGGTTAATAAGAATCTTCATATTCATTATTTATTTAATCCAACAAGTGGCAACTCAAACTCCAGAAAATTTGTGAATATATTTTGTCGGACCCTTGGTCAGCACCAGAAGGCAATAAAAATATAAACTAATGTAACTACTAATAAAAATAACAAAATTTTCAGTGCTTATACTTCTCTGACATAATTAAATCATATTAAAATAAGGATGGCAGTAAAATGTGCATAAAATATCAAAAATTAAACTAAATTAGATAAAAAACATAATACTGTACATATTACAGCATAGGACACTGATTGGATGGTGCAGATTTCCACCCAAGGATGGGTGGAACGAGTCATGAAGGAAGCGGAAAATAGGATATAAACATTGCAGTGTTAACTGCTGACAAAAAGTAAATAATTCAATTAAAGATGTGAACAGAGCAAGTCAATATAATTTGGATAAGTTAATAATATTTACTATGACTGCATACTTAATAACTTAAATCAAACCCCTTTAAGATTTAGTGTATTTATAGGAGGATGGTGAATAGTAGGTGCACAGGGCTCTGCGTTATATGATAACTTCATACTACAGTCTAAATACAAACACATTCAAATGAATTATCATACCATTAATATTAAATTCTTAACAATATCAATCAAGAGAAATAGCAAAAATAAAAAAAATAATAATTAAGCAGAGAATCTTTAACGTCTACAATGTCTCACCTCATTACAAGGTTACTGTTCATTTTCATAAAGCTTCTGGATAGGTATATTTGCCCTTGAAGTCAGAGCTCCCTAAGAAAACAATCAATCAGTGAACCAGGTAATTATACCGGAAGAAGAAGATATATACAGAGGGACCTCGGTTTACAATGCCCTCCACTTACAATGTTTCATGCTTACAAAGCATCTCCAATAAATTATTAATAAATGATTCATTCAACCTAAATGGTTAGCATTGTTAATACGAGCTTTCAGTGCTGAACAGATCACTGAGCGTAGCAGAAGAATGCATCATCACGCAACACTGTTGCGTGCGTATATATCAGGTTAGTGTTATTATTTATTTGCTTATGTAGTGGTTATGTTAAGAACTGAGCTTGAATTTATTTACAAAATTAAACAAATACATAGCCGTAAATACGATCTTCATGTGGAACAGTTTGTTGAGTGTGGCAGAAGAATATGTCTTCACAAGGCATTGTTGTTTACGTATATATCAAGTTAATGGTTTTATTTATATACTGTTTATGTATTTGATAATGCAGAGGATCTACAGAGTACCTTAAATTTATTTACAAAAATACCAAATACACCTAGTTCACTTTTTACGAGTGTTTATAATCCACGAAATTGGAATAATGCCCCTAAAAAATAATAGGAAATATATATAAAATACACGAATAATGTCCATGCAAAAAATTTAGAAACAAAAATTTTCATTTTAGTAAACAATCGACCACCTCGGAGGCACTTTTCCGCCATGCTGCCATGTGCTTCAGTGTCTCTTTACTCAGCATAATGTGTGGATATATCGCTTGTTCTAACTGTATTTGTGTTAAGGTTTGTATATCGTCAGGAAAAAAACGTGCGAGACCGCATCAGCTGATATGGAGGCGGCAAAACGTTTGCAGACAGAAGTTCGTTCTCCCGCATCCTCCTCTTCTTCTACCACATAATGCGATGGGATATTATGAAGAGAATGGAAAAGAAGCATTAAGAACAAACAGCAAACAAACTTGCCATATAACATCGTCAGGGAAATAACGTGCGAGAGTGCATCAGCTGATACAGAGGCAGAAAAACGTTTGCAGATAGAAGTTCGTTCTCTTGCATCCTCCTCCTCTTCTACCGCTTACTGCGATCGGGTATTATGGAGAGAATGGAAACTATGATAAGTACAGTACGTGGATGAGCATTAAGAACAAACAGCAAATAAACTTGCAATATAACATCGTGAGGGAAATAGCATGCGAAAGTGCATCAGCTGATACAGAGGCGGCAAAACATTTGCAGACAGAGATTCGTTCTCCCGCATCCTCCTCCTCATCTACCGCTTAATGCGATCGGATATTATGGAGAGAACGGAAAAAAAGCATTAAGAACAATCGGCAAACAAACTTACCCTATAATTTGGTCAGGGAAAAGCGTACAAGAGCAAAAAAGTTTGCAGATACAGGTTCGTTCTCCTGCATCCTCGTGCTCACCGCCACCATGCACGTCCCAGTGTATGCCCGTTGCCCACCGATTAATAGATTGCATTAATTTGATTACTGTACAGTAAATCTGTATATCTTTTATACTGTACACAATATGCATGTTAATATAAATAACTACAGGTCTTTCTGCTTTGTTATGTACTTATAAAATATGCTTTACTTATCTTATATCTTTGGTATAGTGTGTCTATGTACAGTTGTGAAACGTATCTATGCCCATTATCATTGTTTCTTATGGAAAATGACACACTACATTACGCGATTTTCACATTACATGTCACTTCTGGGAACCTATCTTCGCGTTTTTCAAAGAACTAGGTGTACATGTACAAAGTCGTAAATACGAACTTCACCCTCGAAATAGTTTGTTGAGTGTGGCAGAAGAATACGTTGTCACTCGGCATTAGACATTAGTTATGTTTCATTGTCAAAGAAAATGCGCTTTTATGTCTTAGTCTATGAACTTTACTACTGCATTAGCATAGGTGGATGACCTAGGTGCTTATGTAGGTGTTCTGACTTACACTGAAAATCAGGATATGTCACGTCTTGAGGAGCGGAACTCTGACGTAAACGAAGGACCCCCAGTGAGTGTATATATATATATATAACTATATATATATATATATATATATATATATATATATATATATATATATATATATATATATATATATATATATATATATATATATATATATATATAAAACTGACCTAAATAAGTTTTTGTGTCCCCATTTGGGAGTGGACACAAATGGACTGAAGCTGGGGAATTAGGGCTGGATGTCCTTCCATTGCCCTGCCGTGGGCATGCAAGGTCCAGCAACTTCCAATTCAAGCATTCAACCAGATACACTACGGTGGCCCCCACAAAGTTAACTACGTCACTAAGCTATATAAAACGGCAACTAACAACACTAACAGTATAGCAAAAAAAACACCACCTCCATTTTTGTTCATCTACATGAATAAATATGAAGAATATAAATAAATTCTCCATACCAACGCTGGTAGCCCCATTGGACGAGATATTCAAATGGTTTTATAACATTCACAATAAACGTAATGATTAAAGTTGCATCCAAAACAAGCAATACTTTTGAGTAACTATTGCACTATTGTAATAACTGGTACAGTGAAGGGCAAACTACAGAAACGAATTGAAGACCGATAGATTAAGAGTACAAGGGCAAGCAATATCATTATGACGTATTAAATGTCATGACCAAACCCGTGTGGTGTCATTTGATATCCCTGGGTACGAGTGAGAAAGGGGTCAGTTATCTCCTCACCCTTATTTGAGGATGCCAGGTCAAGATAGGCAATCATCCAATGACCATTCGGCTCATTTCGACCTTGTTCCTAAGTTAAGTGTTCATCTTGAGGAAAAACAGCAAAGTAGTCTAATACGTTACAAAAAGAACGACTAAGTTCGCTGCGAGAGAGAGAGAGAGAGAGAGAGAGAGAGATAAACCCACCCAAAAAGGTTTTCACCCTATAAAAAACAATATCCAGTCAACACCCTGAAATGCCCAGCAATACGCAAGTTTTAAAGACTCTGCAGACCCTAAATATTATCTTAATACCCACTTAAAAGTGAAAATCATCTCTCTTTTTGCCATAATACTCACATTAATCTAAGGTAGGAGGTCAAAAATAGTGGTCTTGGGTACGACTTCTCTTCTATCTCCAGCAGCAGACGACTTGTGGGATGCTGCTGAAGAGGCATCTGTCGGAGACTTGGCCAATCAGAATGTGTTCGATTTAGATCCTTTGGCTTTACGCGGGCCACAGGGATTTTCGCACCTGCCTAGCAAGCAGTGAATTGTGATTGACGGGTGTGAAGGAGTTTCATGGGATGAAGCGGTGGGGATAAACCAGCTGTGGCTGTCGGATCTCACGGCAGACTCACCTTGCCCGATTACCCTGTGAATGACCCAAGCAGGATGGTAGGACGGAAATGTGACATCCCTTTTTCGACAAGGAGCTAAGCAGAATATTTAAGATACGGATGGATTATTGTGAATATGTATTTTTTGGGCTCGATCATCCCCTTATAAGGGGATAATGGGGCCACAACTATTAAATGTCTTAAGTCTCTTTAGTGTTGGTAGTGTTTATTTTCACTACGATGGGAAAACATGAAACAACGGAGTACCTTTGCACTTACGAGTGTATTTAGGTATTCATCTTCAGAGGTCAAATAATATGAAAGTAAAAAAAAAAATAGATGTCATAGCTATTTCATGCAGCTTAATTCTAACTTTGCATAAATCTGAATTATTGATATAAGTGCATAAACGACGTTTTCTTTCATAATTTGTAAATCTGAACGAGGTCAGTTCAGGATGTTGAGACAAAAGTATTGTGGTTAAAATGTAAACAGAGCTCTTTTCTTCATGGAACATTTAGGGTTGGGTCAAACTTTTTCCTACTCTATTACATTGTGTTCGTGATTTCAGTGCTAGCAAGTACAGTGTACCGACTTTCTATAGACCTTCAGAACTTTCCTCTTAATATTCCCAATTTTTTGGTGTAGGCGACTGATTCTGAGAAGTGTATTGCCCACTTACCCTGTGGTTAACCCTGTTTACGTTTTTATATTTACCTAATATTGTTCATGGAAAAGAGCACTCTGGTCGAAACTCCCTAACACATACTTAAGCATAAATCGATTAATGCATGTAGCATTTACTGGTTTTTCATTTAGTGAATACCAATTATCACATGTTTCTTAAGCTAAGTAGTTGGTCTTAAATTGTGCAAATGAACTAAGAGGAGCGATAGGGGTGAATTGGCTTCGGATACATGTGTGTGCTCTGTCTCGCCCGCCCACTTACAAAGGATTTTGCATCTATTTGGATAGTTGAGGTTATTAGGTTTGGGAGTGCAAATGCATATGTTAAACATACTATTTTCACCAAGACACTACCTAACCACCCCCACCTGACCTTACGAAAATTGAGTGCAGGTATCATTTGTGAACTTGCTGATAAAAATTACCAATTACTTGATTGGCGTTAATGTGATTTTTGTAGCACTTCTTACTAAGTGCCCAGTTACACAGTAGATATCAACAAAATTTATGAACTCTGCAATTATTGACTGAAGGACCTTATTTAACAACAAATCTGTACATGAAATGTACTAAATCTTATGTGAAGAAGATGGGAAGATAGTCATGTGTTGCTTACCTTCCACTAAAATAGGAGTTATTCATGTCAGAGATAAATGGCTCCATAATGAGTGTAAGAGAGCTAAGGAGTAAGAGAAAAATGCTGGAAAAGATATAAGAGGAGAAAAAACATTAATGCCTGGCAGACTTATACAAGAGCAAGAAATTTTTTTCTAAGTAAAAGAAGAGAAACAGAGAGATATTACCAAAAGGATATCACTAGGAAGGCTAAAAAAATTCCCAAATTTTCCACTGCTTTATGAGAGGAAAAGTTAAGGTCAAAGAATCAGTTTTAAAGTTAAAGAGAATGGATGGAAGCTTCATAGAGATGGAGTATCAGTAAGAGTTTAGAGCAGAAAATACCCCTAAAGCTGCAGTTCCTGATGATATATCCCTTTATGTACTTAAGAAATGCACTAAACCAGAATCGGTGGCTATTTGCATCATAATTGAAAAGCCGCTGGAATCTGAGGAAATTCCAAGATGCTGGAAAAAGCGAACATGATACCTATCTTCAAAAAGGGAAGGAAGGATACAGCTCTAAACAATAGGCCTGGTTCTGTAACCAGCACTCTTTGCAAAGTTATTGAGAAACTTCTAAGAAAACACATCTCTCTTTGCTTGGAAACCTTCAACTTTTTGTCAGCGAGACAACATAGCTTCAGTGAAGGTAGATCAGCAATAACAAACTTATTTAGAAATTTATGATGAGGTAAGCCGGATCTTACAAGAAATAGCTGGCTGGACAGATTGCATATTGCTAGATTCTCAAAAAGCATTTGATATGGTCCATGACGAGAGTCTTATTAAGAATCTGCAGGTAATGGCGAGAATATAGAAATGTCTTGGAATGGATTAAAAACTTACGTAGAAGGAAGGGACAAAGGGTTAGAGTAAGACACTCAATGTCTGAATAGAGAAGGGTCAGTAGTGGTGTTCCACAGGGTTCAGTTTTAATGCCACTTTTGTTCCTTGTATGCGTAAATGACCTACCAGAGTCTGTAAATTCATCCTTGAATATGTTTGCATATGATACAAAGACTGTGAATTAAAGTAAGAGACGAGAGCAATGGTAGAGAACTAAAGGAAGACCTAAATAGTCTGCATGAGTGGTCAGAAAAGTGTCTAATGAAATTCAGTACATGTACTTCAAAATGTAAAGTAATGAGAATGAGTACAGTTGTAAGAGGGACCAAGCTTGGATACTCAATAGCAGGAACAGAACTTCAAGAGACGGAAAATGAGAGAGATCTAGGCGTAAACATATTGGCATACTTGTCTCCTGAAATGCATATAAATGGCATAGTAAGGACAGCATATGCTTTCTTAGCATATTTAAGGTAGCCTTCAGACACATGGACAGGGAAATGTTCAGAAATATTTATGTAACTTCTGTGAGGCCAACGCTTGAATACGCAGCCCTCTTTTGGAATCCACACTTGAAAAACCACATATATAAACTGGAAAGAGCTCGAAGGCATGCCATGAAACTGGCGCCAGGAATACACAATTTCAGTTATGAGGAGAGGCTTAGGCAATAAGACTTTCCATCATTCGGAGCTAGAAGAATTTTGGGGGATATTGTGACGGTTTTTATACTCTTTCATGGTTTTGGCAAAGTGGATAGGGATTGATGTTTTGATATGGCTGGCTCTAGAACTAGAGGTTATTGTTTGAAGCTTTGTAAGAAAGCTTCATTGCAGGATGTAAGGAACTACTTTTTTAGTGTAAGAGAAGTTGATGACTGAAATTGGCTAAGCAAGGAGGTAGTTAATTCTAACTCAATTCATAGTTTTAAGGACAAATATGATAAGTATCACTGAGTATAAATATGGAACTGACCAGGAAACTGGGAGGTACGAGTTTAGAGCTCTTTCCAATATGCACAATGAGGTAATTACATGTCACGTACCCATACACTCCTACAGCTGGAACTCCCTATTTAAAGAACCCTACCTAGGAAGAGTACCCTTAGCATATAAGGCCTTATTACCAAATATTACCATTAAAAAGAAAAAATTATATTGCACAACAGTACCTCTGATGATGTATAGAAACAAGGATACTTATAGTATCCTGATTCAGTGAGTCAGCGCATTTCATCGCGGTATCAACTGCAGTAGTTTACCAATTTATGTGTCACCATTAATCCCTATTCAAATGGACACTGACTGATTGGAACTGAAAGATAATAAGCTGGACACAGGGTACACTATCGAATGTGAAAGTCATTATGCTTACCTTACACAACAGATCAATGTTATTGATATGCACAATTAGAAATCGGTTATGCCTACAGATTCTAACATTATTACTATAGCTTAGGCTTCTTATTTATGTTAGCATCAAATCTAACATTAACTTATTCACTATATATTCTTTTACATGGCCTCAAGCTAATTTTTATGTCTTTCCTCCACAGATCAAGCAATGTTGTACTAGGAAAAATAAGAATGCATCCCCCTTGGACATAATATATTTTTGAGGGTTATTAATTGTTATAGATTTCTGCAAGATTAGGTTTTACTGACAATGCAATAGTATCTAATTATGAAGGCAGTCCTGTATTATATTGCAGCACAAGGAGAAGTGACTTGAAAATAATTAATCAAGTGGTGTGATATAATTTGAGATAGTAGGAATCACAAATCGAATTTACTTCCTTTTTTCAAAATGAATACGACTAAGGTGCTGTTTTGGAAATGTGGATATGTACCTCACTAATTGGAAAGTATTTGATGATTGTATGAGTTTCATGGTAATGGAAAGTATTTGCGATGCGAAGTAATTCCTACGGACGTTTGAGTGGCGGCGGTGGAGGAGGGGGGCAGATCAGTCACCTTAGAGGATGGCTTTTGAAACCCTCAAGAATTGTACCAACTATACTAATAATTCTGGTGGTCTTACCCCTATGCGCTCATTATTATTTATCTAAGGTATGAGATTTTTTTTATATTGTTTTTGTATTTTTAAGATTTTGTTACTTATTTTTTTAATTTTCTATTTTTGGGATGTCTTGTAAAAAGCTATGTATTATGTCACTTCATATTGTATGTCAAAAACTATTGATGTTTGTATAGTAAAAGTATGTCTTTAATCTATATTAGAAATAATAGTCTTTTTGATGTTGTACTTAAATTTTATCATATAGTAAAATTGCTGGTGACCATGGTAGCTGAGAAGTTAGCATTCTCGACTCTGAAGTAGACAGACCTGCAGTCAAGACCACCATGGAACTCTTTCTCAAGGATTAGTTGTGTGATTGATCCCACTGACAGGTTGGAAAACCTACCTGGGGTGGAAACTTTTTTCTTTAAACTGAATCTTTAGTAAAATTGCTGGCATAGCCTATAGGCTTTTATTCCTCAGAAGGTTGAGTGATCTGTAGTGATTTAAACCTCGTATGTTATAGATTTACAATTATGATGTTGCAAATACGATGCCAAGTTAATTATTTCATTTTGAGAGGCCTCTTGTCCTTCACAAATGCTTGCTCCAATGTAAGTAAACAGTTAGTTGTATTGCCCTTGCTTTTATGTATATATCATTATGACGATAACCTCCCACCCTTAATAAACGTTTACTAAATTAGTTACTATATTTTGCAGTTATTGTTCATGCTCTAGCTCTTTAATTAAATCCTTATGACATGACCTCCAGCCGTTCATAAACTTTTACTCAGTAGCTACATTTTCCAGATATTGTCCATGCTGTATTTCTTTAGCCTTCAGAGGACGGGCAGTCCACAGAAATCGTACTGTCTCGATTGCCTTTGATTACATACTAGTGTCCACTCACACTGAATGCTTTATATAACACATGAAGGGGAAAAGAGATGCCATACATCACCAGCAAATAATGGCATGCCGTAGCGAGTGTTCTGGTGCGCAGTTTGTTTTAAAAGAAGCCTGCGGAATCTGAACGCAATTTTAAGGTCAACCAGGCTCTAACTTTATGCTCTTGATATTACGCAATCTGCCCTTAAGTGTTTAAAGGAATTGTTACATGATCTCCAGCCCTTTTTATGTGTTTGCTCCCAACAGGCTGTAAGAGACGGATCATTTAGTCATGAACGACACCTACTTTTAGACCCTAATGACCCATTGGCTGATTTATCGGGCCTGAAATGTGACAATGCAAAAGCCAGAGTGCAGGAGTTATTATCTATTAAAGGTAAACCTTCTCATTATATATCTTCTCTTATTTGAATACTGCATTGTAGCAATAAATGAATGCTTTGCCTCTCCCAATGTATCAATTATCTTAGCTTCTCCTGTCAGGGGTTACCACAGGGAATCAATAGTTTCCATATTGCCCTATCCCCTGCATCTTCCTTCATCACACCGCACACCCTGATGTCCTCTCCCACCACATCCATAAACCTCCTTTTTGGATATAGCTCTTCCCTTTCTGTCTGGCAACTCCATCCTCAGCATCCTTCTCCCAGCATACCCCTTGTTACTTTGTGTAAGCTATTGTGTTTGCTAATGGCATCACGACTGCCTCCAAATTTACTAATGACGGCACGACGGTATGTTTACGTGGGTCAGCTGGGCAGAGAGACTGTTAGTGGACGGAGAGACGCAGCTAAGACTTGAGCTAAGGAAGCGACTGTATAGTAGACTGAAGCACCTGGATTCCCTAGTTAATTTTAGACATAATAACCTGCCGGTGTATCGGAGTCGAGTTGGACTACCTGAGGTGTTTATGGTGGGTCTAGACAACTTTTACTGGTGATTAAAAGTTTCTTAACAATGGTAGCAGAACATTGTTCCAAGATCAACAATGGCCTCGTCCGGCAGCAGCAAATGGCCACCAAAATTTTTGGGTGACTCGGCCTATGAAAAGTGGAGGAAAGATATTGAGATCTGGTGTATATTAACGGATTTGTCAAAGAAAAACCAAGCATTAGCTATTCATTGGTCACTTGAAGGAAGGGCGAGGTTGGAAAGTGATGTTGGTGTTAAAACATTGTTAGATAAGCTTGATGGTTTGTTTTTGGCAGACGCGGGGCGCATGAAGTTTGTAGCATACCATGATATGTATAATTTAAGGAGGCAATGTGATCAAGATATTAGGAAATTTGTGTCAGCATTCGAACATAAATATTTTTAGTTTACTACTCAAGGTATGACACTCCCAAACTCAGTTATGGCTTTCATGCTACTTGCCTCATGCAAGTTGAGTGGCAGTGAGCAGCAATTGGTGATGTCGACCATCTCTGATGTGACATAATAACATGAAAGCTGCTTTGAACCGCATATTTGCTAGGGATATTAGTGTACAGCCGGGTGCTGTTCGTGGAGGTGGAGTGAAAGGTGAACCGGTTTTCCTGGCAGAGGAAGTGGAAGGTGACATTAAGGAGGAAGAGGTACTTATGGTAAGAGGTTTTCAGCAAGGAGGACGTAGGTCCCAAGGTGGTCATAGTGGAAGACTATCATCCAGGTTAAGGGAATACCCCTGTCCGTCCACAAGAAGAAGGCAGAATCCTCTAGGGCCAGATGGGGAGATGTCGAGGTGCTTGATATGTGACACTCAATTCCACTGGGCTCGGAACTGCCCAGATGCATATGAATATATTCCTAATGAAGGGGACACTGAGGCAGTGTATCTTGTCATAATTTACAGGTTATGCCGGAGGCAAGGAAAAGCTTGTAAAGCTTGTAGATGAATTCTCTGGTTGTGCAGTTTTAGACTCAGGTTGCTCCATGACAGAGTGTGGCAGTACTTAGTTCCATAATTTCGTGAAAAAACCTCAGTGATTATGAGCGGACGGGTATAATTGAAGAATTGTTGGCTGCCACATTTACCTTTGCCGAACGGGGTCACCATTCCCTCCCTCAAGCGAGTCACTTCCATGTTTTAGTTGTGGAATGAAAGCATAAGTTGTGACATGGTGGATTGTAACATTCCATTACTCCTGAGTGGGCGGTCAATGAAGAAGGCGGAAATGTTAATTAACTTTGCATCTGACCAAGTTAAGAGTCAAGGAAGGATTATTGATTTGCACACATCTTTGTCAGGCCACTGTTTGTTACCGATATCACCGTGACTAATGCAGGAGTTGGGTGGAGTGATTGCCTTGGCTGCCCCGCATGGGAGAGATGTGAGGAAGACAACTTACAAGCTCCACAGACAGTTTGTCCGCCCTACAGTGGCTAAGCTAATGAAGCTCATTACTTATGCAGGGATTAAGGACTCAGAACTAGAACTGGCAGTCCGTAAGGTAACTGAGGTGTGTGAAATTTGTATTATATTTGGAAAGGAGAGACCGCACCCTGTAGTCAGCTTGCCTATGGCATCTTGGGTCAACGAGGCCATTGCCTTAGACCTTAAGGTTTGGGGTGTAAAATATTATTTTTTCATCATTGACTTGGCTACACGGTACTGTACTGCAACAGTTATTGGGGATAAACGGGCTGCCACCATTATCAAGGCCCTGTTCGAGAGTTAGATTGTTATATTTGGAGCATCAGGTAAAAATCCTATCGGATAATGGATGTGAATTTAACAATGAAGAGATGCGGGCGCTGGGATAGGCATTTAACATCAAATTCTTGTCCACTGGAGCAACTGAATGTGTGAGCGGTTAAATGCAGTGATTGGGAATATCGTAAGAAAAATCATAGAAGAAAGTATATGTGACTTGGAGGTTGCCTAGGCCTGGGCAGTGTCAGCGACAAATGCCCTCACTAATTTCTCTAGATTTTCCCCTAATCAGCTCATGTTTGGTCACAACCCAGTACTTCCCAAGGTGTATGCCAATGTTCCCCCCACACTGGAAGATACTGGGATATCAGAAATTGTGAGGAACAATTTGAATGCTCTTCATCTAGCAAGGAAAGAATTTGTGAAAAATGAATCAGATGAACGTGTGGCCAGGGCACTATGACACATCATTCAGTAGTGACCTTGATAATGTACAGAATGGTGATGAGGTTTTTTACAAGAGACATGACAGTTACGAATGGCATGGACCCGGGATTGTAACTGACAGAGATGGAAAGCAAGTCTTAGTGAGGCATGGGGGAATTTATGTCAGGGCCCATGCATGTAGGCTGGCACGGGTTCCAGCTTCTGCTGGATGCAATTAAGGCCGTGCAACATTAGGATGTAGAACCAGAGCCAGTGGTGTTTAGAGAGCACGAGTATGCGGAAGAGTCAGAGAGTGATGATGAGCACTGTGAACCAGAGGCGGAGGATGATGGTCAGGAGAGCCTGAAGGTGTGCCATTGCCACAGCAGCCCACATGCCTTATTGCAGGCCAGCGGATACAAGGCATTTGTAGCGAGAGTGGTGAGCTGGTGTCTGGACGAGTTGTGAGCCAGGCTGACAAAGCCACAGGAAAGTACAAAGACTGTTACAATTTTCGGTGGGATTCCTATGGGAGAATCTCATGGGCAGATCTGAACCGAGAATTTAGCACCTGGAAGATTGTTGATGGGGGTACAGAAATTATAATTCTCTTCAGCTCTGAGGAGGTGATGTGTGCTAAGGAAAATGAAATACAGAACTGGAGGGACAATAAAGTCTATGAAGAGGTAGAAGATGTTGGTCAAGAGACTTTATCTGTGCAGCGGGTTGTGACGGAGAAAGTTAAGGAAGGACAAATGGTGATGAAGGCACACCTGGTGGCAAAAGGATTTGAGGAGGACACAGGTGAACTTCGCAAGGATTCCCGACATGCTCAAAGAAAGCCATACATTTGGCATTATTGCTCACTGCAGGCATGAGTTGGATCTGTCACTCCCTGGATGTTAAGGCAGCCTATTTGAAGGGCAGTGAAACCAGTAGGGACATATATCTATGCCCTCCTCCGGAGTTCGCTGATGGCCGGCAATGGAAGCTTAGAAAGACTGTACAGTATATGGCTTGTTTGATGCATTAAGTCATTGGTACCTCAGAGTGAAAGACCATTTAGCAGATCTCGGCTCTCAGATGTGCTCACTGGATGCGGCATTGTTTTACTGGAGATGAAATGGCAGGATTGAGGGTGTAATATGTATTTTTGTAGATGATTTTCTGTGGGCTAGGACTCCATAGTTCAAGAGTAAATGATAGACCAGTTGAAGCAAGTTTTTCTGATTGGAAGCTCTGAATCAAAGGTGTTCAAGTATGTAGGTTTAAACATCACCTCATACAAAGATGGCAGCTTTACATTGAACCAGCTAGATTCTGCATCTACCTTGCCTCCCATGACAGTCAGTCGTATAAGGGCAAATGTGAAGACAGGAGAAGTGTCAGAGTTGGAAAGATCGGAATACAGAGCACTGGTAGGCCAGTTAAATTGGATTGCCACTCATCTTTGGCTCTCATTTTTCTGCCAACTCTTTTATCAACGATTCCAGCGCACCTGTTCCTCAGTCTTTACCCCTCTCTAACCCTATGCCCTCCCTTATCCTTTCTTCACGCAAAGTTCATAAGGTTCTTCACTTGCTAAAGACAAACAAGGCATCTGGTCCGGATGGTATCCCTGCATGGTTCCTTAAGGAGTTTGCAGATGAACTGGCTCCCATGCTTTGCCGTCTTTTTCGCCTCATTCTGTCAACCAGTATCTATCCTTCGTCTTGGAAGCATGCTCTAGTTCAATTTGTTCCTAAGAAGGGTGACCGCTCTATTCCTTCTAACTACCGACCTATTGCCTTAACCTCCTCTATTGCTAAAGTTTTCAAAACTTTGCTCATTTCTCACTTCTTGAAACGCCTTGAATCTAACTCACTTATCTCTGATCACCAGTACGGCTTCCGCAAGGCAAGATCCACTGGTGATCTCCTGTCCTATCTTACTCATGTATGGTCATCTTCTCTGAAGAACTATAGGGAATCCTTCTTCGTCGCCCTTGACATCTCTAAGGCTTTTGACAGAGTCTGGCACAAGGCTCTGTTGGCCAAACTCCCTGCCTATAGCTTTACCCCTTCTTTCTGTTCTCTGATTTCCAGTTTTCTTACTGACCATTCTATATCTGTAGTTGTTGATGGCATGACATCTAGCCTTTTCTCTGTTACCAGTGGTGTTCCACAGAGCTCTGTTCTTTCACCAACTCTGCTCCTTCTCTTCATCAATGATCATCTACAATCCCCATCTTCCTCTCTTCTTCATGCCTTTGCTGATGATTCTACCCTTCACTTTTCCTCTGCCTTTTCTTCACAACCTTCATCTGTTACTCGTAATCAATCTCGTATCACTCTTTCTTCTACTCTTAACTCCAATTTGCAGAGAGTATCTGAGTGGGGCACTCAAAATTTAGTTAAATTCAGTGCCTCCAAGACACAGTTTCTGGCTATCTCTTTATCTTCTTCTCCTCCTGATAACCTTATTGTCTTCGAAACTGATGAAATTTACCCTCTTAACTCTATCAACATACTGTATTAGGAATCCATGTAACCTCTAACTTGTCTTTGAGGAATCACATAATCTAAATTTCTAAATCTTCATCCAAAAACTTGGGGGTTTTGTTTCGTTTTCGCTCTCCCTTGCAGTTACTTAAAATTTACAAAGGTCTTATCCGTCTCTGCTTAGAATACTGCTTACACATCTGGGGTTCTTCTAACTTTACTTATCTTCTTGATAGGGTTGAATCTAAGGCAGTCAGACTCATTAATTATCCTTCTCTTACTTCTAACCTGGATTCTCTCTCTCTTTGCCGTAAGGTATCTTCCCTTTTGCATTTCGCTACTCCCTCGCTGCTCTGATGAGTTGGTGAGTTGCATCCCTCCTCCAGTGCCGAGGCTGCGTAACACTTGCCAAGCGGCCTCATCTCACAGGTACTGTGTGGAGATTTGTAGCTCGCAGATTGGTCTGTGCAGCGACTGCTTCTTCCCATCTACCTCCAGACTCTGGAACTCTCTTTCTCCTTCTGTCTTTCCTAATTGTTATGACCTTTCATCCTTCAAAAAGCAGATCTATCGTCATCTCAGAGCCTAGTCCTCCATATCTCTGGGTCCTCTGTACTTTGACTGTTTTTTTCTGTCTGTCGTTTTCCTTTGTGTGACATTACCTCATCTCTGCCTTGCCCTTAGCCTTTTTCTTTTCCTTCGTCTTGGTATTCTCTCGTGCCCGGGCCTTTATTGATAAGGCAGTTTCTGCCTGTCCCGGTGTCACACTCATAAAATAAAAAAACAAAATAAAATACCCATCCAGACATTGCCTTTGACATGTGTGAACTGAGTGCAGCATGTAACCGGGTAACAGTGGCTGATATCTTGCAACTTAACAAAGTCATATCTAGAGTGAAGACAGATAACATTTGGCTGCATATGCCAAGAATGTCAAGGCTTGAGAATTACTAACCTGGTGGGTAGTGGGTCACAAGGAGGTTTTATCATATTCTTGCAGAGTGATGACGACAAAAGATGCCCCATCTGCTGGCAGTCAAAAAGGATCAGACGGGTGGTTAAGTCCACTCTGTCTGCGGAGGCGTTGGCTTTACTGGATTTCCTTGAGACGGCTGCAGGTATCTGGTTGTGGAAGTCTAAGGATTCGGACCTTCGTTGACAACAAGAGCCTGATGGATTCCCTGCATTCAAGTAGGAGTGTGGATGATACGAGACTGAGGATCGATATAGCAGTGCTATGTGAGATGTTCGAAGCGTGGGGAGGTTGCTGAATTGGTTTGGGTGGATGCATTGGGACAGCTGGTTGGTTGCCTCACTAAGAAGGGGGCTTCACAAGAGCAACTACGTGCTGCCATCAGCAAGGATTAATTTAAAACATAGTATATCACAAACAGCACTTGTTTGTGGACCATCGGGGAATAGACTATGTAAGGGAATACATGGGACACTGTATAAAAGAAAAAAAAAGGAAGAAGGAAGAGGGTGTTAGTTTGTGTAAGCTGTCGTGTTTGCTAATGACATCACGACTGCCGCCATATTTACTAATGACGTCACGACGGTATGTTTACGTGGGTCAGCTGGGCAGAGAGAGCTGTTAGAGGATAGAGAGATGCAGCTGAGACTTGAGCTAAGGAAGCAACTGTATAGTAAGCTTAAACCCCTGGACTTCCTAGTTATGTTTAGACATAAAAAACCTGCTGGTGTATTGGAGTCGAGTTTTTTAACACCCTTCATCCCCCTCAGCATAAGCCCAAACCATCTCAGTCTGTCTTTTTCTTGCCATGTTCCCAACCTGTGTTATCTTCCTCTCCCAGTGTATTTTTATATTTATTGGTTAGCAAGTATCACTGCAGTATGAGCCACTTTAACCTGTATCAGTGACACCATGAAATTTTCCAGTTTTACTTCCTCTGCTCCAGCCAGTTGGTGAACACTTTCATTCAGAGGAAATTAATGTTGACATAAAACGGCAAGCAACATCAATGTCAATTTTCCTATCTTCTCGTTATGTGATCACCCTTTTTGGCATTTTATGTCATTGTAAACTTGCATAACAATAATATTATCATCCATTATGTTAAACATGAAATCAATCAATAACAACAGTATATCATAAACGTTACTGATATTTGTATATTCATTCCAAAATTCGTAAATTGGTATTTATATATTCATTCTAATAATCATTACTTTCTCGCACTAAATGTATTAAGATGTAAGTACAGATGCTCCCCAACTTAAAAACATCCAATATACAACTATCCGGAGATATGAATATGTGAAAAGCATAGTGCATATGCAGTGTACTATTATTGTGCAACAAGTTATGGATGGTTCCAACGTTTTAAGAAATGTGCATACTTACATCATGTGTGTACAGGATAAGAAACAAATGTATTGTTCTAACAGCTGTATTATGTTATGTACATGATGTAGGAATGTTTGGTAGACATATACTGTACACCCAGTACAGTACAATACAGACACTCGCCAACTTATGAACGAGTTAAGTTCCAGAAGTTTGTTCATAAGTAAAATTGTTTGTAAGTTGTGTTTAGGTCAAAAAAAGTACTGTACAGTATGTACATATGCAGTAATGTACAGTACTTAGGCTAAAGTCACTTAACTACTACATGAAACATAAAGTATACAGGATTAATGAATTTGAGTACAGTAATAATAATGTAATGATACAGTACAGTAAAGTAATACATACATTTATACATGGGTAGATAATGAGTAGGTTTTTGTTAGTACTGCTGAATGTTTGTAACTCCATTGATTGTAAATACATGACCTTCTGTACAAACAAAATCATTACAAACAAATCAGGATACGAAAAGTTGTTCGGAACATTACTCGTTTGTAAGGTGGGAGGCATTATACAGTACTTAGTGCATATGCAGTGTACTATTATTGTGCAACAAGTTATGGATGGTTCCAAAGTTTTAAGAAATGTGCATACTTACATCATGTGTGTATAGGATAAGAAACAAATGTATTGTTCTAACAGCTGTATTATGTTATGTACATGATGTAGGAATGTTTGGTAGACATATCTGTACACCCAGTACAGTACAGTACAGACACTCCCCAACTTATTAACGAGTTAAGTTCCAGAAGTTTGTTCATAAGTAGAATTGTTTGTAAGTTGTGTTTAGGTAAAAAAAAGTACTGTACAGTATGTACATATGCAGTAATGTACAGTACTTAGGCTAAAGTCACTTAACTACTACATGAAACATAAAGTATACAGGATTAATGAATTTTAGTACAGTAATAATAATGTAATGATACAGTACAGTAAAGTAATACATACATTAATACATGGGTAGATAATGAGTAGGTTTTTGTTAGTACTGCTGAATGTTTGTAACTCCATTGATTGTAAATACGTGACCTTCTGTACAAACAAAATCATTACAAACAAAGCAGGATACGAAAAGTTGTTCGGAACATTACTCGTTTGTAAGTTGGGTGGCATTATACAGTATTTAGTGCATATGCAGTGTACTATTATTGTGCAACAAGTTATGGATGGTTCCAACGTTTTAAGAAATGTGCATACTTGCATCATGTGTGTATAGGATAAGAAACAAATGTATTGTTCTAACAGCTGTACTATGTTATGTACATGATGTAGAAATGTTTGGTAGACATATACTAGACACCCAGTACAGAAACAGTACAGACACTCCCCAACTTATTAACGAGTTAAGTTCCAGAAGTTTGTTCATTAGTAGAATTGTTTGTAAGTTGTGTTTAGGTAAAAAAAAGTACTGTACAGTATGTACATATGCAGCAATGTACAGTACTTAGTCTAAAGTCACTTAACTACTACATAAAACATAAAGTATACAGGATTAATGAATTTTAGTGCAGTAATAATAATGTAATGATACAGTACAGTAAAGTAATACATACATTAATACATGGGTAGATAATGAGTAGGTTTTTGTTAGTACTGCTGAATGTTTGTATCTCCATAGCTTGTAAATACGTGACCTTCTGTACAAACAAAATCATTACAAACAAATCAGGATACGAAAAGTTGTTCGGAACATTACTCGTTTGTAAGTTGGGAGGCATGTGTACAGTATTTAGGTTAATTTGAGAATAGTATATAGGACAACTAAATGTCATGAAAGTCTACTAAATGAGGAGCAAGGGGACTGGCAACCCATTCCTTTGTAATTTCTTTCCACAAATAGCCAAATTTTTTGTGTTCACTCAGCCACCTCCTTACAAGTGGGATTATGGCATTTGTATAATGATCGATAGAAATGTTGCTATCGATGCATATACAGAACAGAAACTCCCCTACTTATGAACAGCTACGTTACAAACATTCACAGATATGAACGAAAACCTATCCATTATCTACCCATGTATTAATGTATGTATTACTGTACTGTACAGTGATATTACATTATTGTTACTGTATTTAAATACTGTATGCTTTATGTTTTAGTTAAGTGTCTTTAGCCCAAGTACTGTTCAGTACTGCGTATGTATGTATGGTACAGTACGTTTTTTTATCTAAACAACTTACGAATGGACTAATGGAATCTAACTCATTCGTAAGTTGGGGAGTGTCTGTACATTGTGGCTTAATTTATACAAGTAAACTTTTCTTGGTAAATGTGTATTATTGCATTTTTTAGCATCAGTGTTAAATGAGCTGAGGGACTTAGAGCAGCACAGACAGCAGCTTCAGGAAAATATTGCGGCAGCTACAGCTAGAGTCGAAAGCTTACGCTTGGAGGAAGGTCGAGTGAAAACTGAACTTGAAAGACTCAAGACAAGTGTTGAACAAGTATTGTTTATTGTATACTTCCGTTACCTCTAGACTTAATTTGCTACCTCTGAAGTTATGTCTTTTACTTCTAGAGCTACTTCCCTTATCACCAAACATACTTCCATTACCCCTAGAGTTTCTTTTTTTATCTCTAGAATTACAGCTCTTATGTCTAGAGCTAATTCTGTTACCTCTAGAGTAATTTCTGTTTCCTCTTACATTACTTTTGTTATCTCAGTCATTAATTCTATTACCTCTAGAATTCAATAGCATTATTTTTTTCTGAAATTGTAATTTTGTTTTTAATTTGCTAACTGTGTATAATCAAAACCGCATTATTTATTAGTTTGTAAGATGAGGTACCACTGAATAATAAGAGTATTGAATATTGCTATTCTCTGTTTTTCATGCTGTTCTTTTGTAATTATTAAAGTACATGCAACATTCAGAGCCTTGTTTTTAGCTCTGAAAAAAGCAGGTTGGACCTTGCTGTAAGGGCACTTTGCCCACTTTCCCTGTGGCTGACCCAAGCAGGAATGTGTTGGAGGCATTCTGGCCGCCCATTATCCCTAAGGAGCTAAGAGTGAGTAGTCAAGGTTTATGAGCATCTGGTGAATGTGTGCTTTGACTTAGCCACCCCCTCACAAGGGGTATTATAGCCATTGTATATATTGTGTATGTTGTTGTTGTTTACTTTTCAGGCGCTGCTTGCTCAGCGAGAGATATTTGAGAAGAACATGCCACAGATTGTCGCTCCACGTCAAATTACTGCAAGCTCTGCCAATAACATTCATCTACCCCTCCCGAGCAACCAGGCTGTGACACAGTGCCGCATGCACAATTGCTTTGATTATTCAAGATGCTCAATTCTCTCTAACTTTCCTGTCTTCAGTTATGATATTGACCAGTACAGACTTCCAGCTAATGATTTGGAGGTCTTTGTGAAAACAACCGTAAAGCAGGCTTTGGGATACAACTCCCATGTTACTACCGACCCTGACGAAGCCTGCATATTCGTCACTTTAGTGGGCGAAGGAATTGGCTCTACAATAGACAAAGTGAATCTTGAAGAAAATTTGCACAGCCTTCCTCATTGGAATGGCGATGGACGCAACCATGTTTTGCTTAATCTTGGAAGGACCTTTTATAGCAATAATATTTTTGAAGGTGTAAATACTGGTCGAGCTCTGATAGTTCAATCTCACTTTAGTTCTTATGCATATAGGCTGGGCTTTGATGTTGTTACTCCGCCACTCTTGGGTCTTCCAGGGGGTGATCTTTGGCAAAATGTACCCCCTATAGTACCAGCAAAGAGAAGATATCTCTTAACTTTCCAAGGAGAACTTCCACATTTACGAAATTACTTAGATAAGGAAGAACAGTCTCCTAGCAATCCAAATTTGAGAGAAGAAGTGTCCATTGTGGAAGAACTGATGCAGCTGGAGCAGTCTCACACTGATGACCAGTTTTTATTGCACTTCACTTGCCAGGGTAGCGGAGGGTACGGAGATTTAAATGAATGGCAGATCTGTGAAACGGAGACCATGCGGACTCGAATTCTGAGAGACTCGACTTTTACCTTGGTATTGGCACCGCCTAATGTCAAGGAAATAACCACTGTAACACTCCAGGCTCGTATCTATGAGGCATTAAAGTATGGTGCAATTCCGATTGTTCTTGGCAGTCATGTGGAATTACCCTTGAGAGAAACCATTGATTGGAGAAAACTAGCTATTGTCCTACCTAAAGCACGTGTTACCGAGCTGCATTTTTTACTTCGCTCTGTGTCAGATGCTGATATACTCTTCATGAGGCGACAGGGTCGCATGATTTGGGAGCGGTTTTTGGGATCCACTCAGGTACTTTTAGATTCTATTTTAGCAACTTTAAGAGAGAGACTAAATATACCTCCCCTCCCCGCCGCTGAAGAGCCTTCTATCAGTGTATTCAATGATTCTTTCATAGTAAGTCATTTATATCACATTATTTCATATGATAATGAATCGTTAATGAACTTGTTCCTCTTATTTGAGTTAATATGAATTGTTGTAATTTTTAACACCCACATGCATTTTGAATTATTATCTTGCTATTGAAGCTCATTTTTTCATCACTTCTAGCCTCAGAAAACTGATGTCAATATTGCCGATCCTGATACCGATGAAAACCTGGGACCAATCGAACCTCCCTTCCCTTCTGTCGTGTTCAGTCGCAACTATACCGTAGCACTGACAACCGGCTATGAGTTGTGGAACATTTGGGGAGACCCCTTCAGTCTCTATTCTAATCTCCCCACAAATCCCATACTACCTACAGAGGCCAAATTCTCTGGATCTCAGTTAGGATTTCGTCCTATCAGTGGGGGTTCTGGAGGTTCTGGGAAAGAGTTCAGTGAGAGCCTGGGAGGCAATCATCCCAGAGAGCAGTTTACGATCGTAATGTTGACATATGAAAGAGAACAGGTATGTATTTCCAAAAGACAAAAAGTTGTTTAATAATATTCTGTTAAAGCCTTGTTGAGCTAGTACATATCTCAAGTTCAGTGTATAGTAAGAAAGCTCATAAACGAAACATTGTATGAAAAGTATCATATTGCTATATTTCAGGTCCTAACTGGACCTCTTTTTTAGCACAGTGTCTTGAGAGAAGGGGCCAGATTATAGTGACACTATATGTGTTGCTTCATAATGGGCTTCTTTACTATTGATGCCGTTTGTTAGCAGTTTAAGTACAGTTTACATTTGGCTCGACAGTGTAAATCATTAATGATTAGCAGTGTTACCTTCATCTGTGCTTACATATTTATAAATTATCAACTAAAATTCATATTTATTCTTATGTAGGTACTGCTGAATTCTCTAAGTCGCCTCTATGGCTTACCATACCTTAACAAGGTCATTGTGGTTTGGAATTCCCCTAAACCACCTTCTGAAGATTTGCGTTGGCCAGATATAAAAGTTCCTATTCAGGTGAGTGTTCCCAGGATGAAATTGCCTTGAGATTTCTTACTTCTTACTCCTAGTGTGTTTAAGATCTGGCTTCCACCACTACTGCGTCCCGCCAGACCAAACCTCACTTCTTTAAAGATTATATGCGTCTTTTATCTAAATCATAGCACGTACTGAATAAAAGAGTTCTCAGCTTCTTTTTGAAAGCATGTATATTTTCACATTCTTTTATATTTTCAGGCAGCTTATTATATAATCGTGGTGCACAATGTGTAAAGGCCCTTGTACCAGTTTCTTTATTTGCCCTCGCCTCATTATGCCTGTGTACTATGTACGAATGGCAAACAGATACACCAGTCACAGGATCGAAGCATTGTAATTTATTTCTTAGCTACTCTGGTTTTCCAGTATGTAGGGCCACATATGTAAGGATACTTAGCTTGAAAACAAGTCCTGCTTTAATTTGTAGCCAATGTAGATCAGTAAGAACTGGTGTAATTTTCTCTCTGTGACAAGCCAACTATCGGTCAAGCAGCTGTTGAACACTAGTTATATTTTCTTTAACTGCTATACAGCAAGATTGTAATATAATATATTACAGTAATCAAACCTACTGATAACCTAATTATATACTAACTTTTCCATAACATTAATATACATATTTCTTGAGGAAAGCTTTGTTCCTCAGGCTTTTGTTGTATTTTTCGCAACTTCTTGAATTTGCTCATTAAACGTTACATATACTGATTCAGATAGAGTGATTTCCACACCATTTATTTGAATGGATTTTAGATCACTGTAGTTGTTTATGCTGTATCGAGTGCCTATGAACATACATTCCGTTTTTCTTTCATTTAGCTTCAATTTTTTCATGTCCATCTACTTTTTCAAGTCACTTAAACACTATTTATAATCTTCACTGTTTGCTTATTATTAATATGTAGAACTATGTCATCAGCAAACAACTTAAATTCAACAATGTATTCTTCTAAGATCCATGACGGCTCAATTGTATGCACTGTAAACAAAATAGGACCCAAGATAATCCCCTGTGGCATACCCCTATTGAGTCTCCTACTGACTGATTTGGTGCCATTTATTGATATGCAATAAGTTCTACCCGCCAGATAGTGTTTCAGTACTGTGTCATATATGCCAATTCTAACTAATTAATTTATTAATTGTTCATGCACCACAGTATCAAAAGCAGTGCTCAAGTCTAAAAGTTTCAAAATACCACACTTGCCATTATCAGAACAATTAATTATATCACTTATTATGGCACATAAAGCAGACTCAATTGAATGATGTGCTATAGGCTGATAGATTACCAGGTATCATCTCTGTTTTCTCTAAGTAACTTATGAATTGTTTTTGCACAGCAATTTCTATAACCTTAAAAGAAATGACAAATTTGATATTGGTCTATATGAATTTAAGTTTTGATGGTCAAGACATTCTTCACGGGCATCTTTCTCCATCTGTGGAAAATCCCACTGCATAAGCTAAGATTGGTAATCTTATGGTACACATCTAGTAATTTTTCAAAATTATTTGCTGTTGTCGGATCATTTATAGGAAATGGATCACTTTCACAGAATGTTAGTTCTGCCTTTAATAAGACCCATTTTATTTCTTCCAAACTAACATGCTCAAATTCACTTAGTTTACTAGATGGCAAGTCAGGTAAAATAGTTCCATATTGACTTTGCATTTTTAGTTATATTACTATAAATATTAATTTTCTTCTCAAAGTATTTTGAAAATTGCTCATCCAAAACATTATCAGTGTCGCCTTTTGGGAGTGATTTCTTTTTCTGCATGCCAGAAAATATAACTTTGAGATGTTTCTTTCTGCTTCTATTTTCCTTTTGCAAAATTTAAGTTTTACATCTCTGATCAATTTGTTCAATTCATTTTTTATCCTGACATATTGTTCCCAAAGGTAAGTCATTTTTCTTCTCTGCCACTTTTTTTCAGCAGATTTTCTTCTTCTCCTTGCCTTAACAATATCAGAGTTACACCATGGATAAATCTCTCTTTTTCAGTTATGTATTTCTCTGCTATAGAGCACATTTTATCATATTCTTCTCTGAATGTCTCATTATATATCAAGGATAAAGAGTTTACGCAATCTTCATTTCTGATACAACCCTGTTGGACATCTCTTCTACACGAGCACATCTGGAGTCTTCTAAAGTTTATTAGGGCCGTTGCATTATCAGTTAATGTGCATTTTTTACTTAAATGATTTACTGTGAAATTATGTCTTGGATCTTGTAAAGATTAGTAACCCCTAGAACCCCATGTAAAGTTAAATAACTCCGTAGACGGTTAGGTTAGGTTACGTTAGGTGACCTTCCTTGTAAATATGACCAACCTTAGAGCACCCTGTGGTTACCATTCTTCACAAGATCATATCTTGATGTCATGTTTTCCATTATGATATAATTGCTGATCTTGTTGCAAACTTCTGGAACTAATTTGAATAATGTGCTCTGTATTACCCCAGGTCATACGAGCAGAAAAAAATAGTCTTAACAACAGGTTTCTCCCCTATTCTGAAATTGATACTGAAGCTGTTTTGTCTGTAGACGATGATGCGCATTTGCGGCACGATGAAATAGTCTTTGGCTTTAGGTGAGTTTCTTTCTTATGTTAGTTATTAGAATATTTCCAAGAAAGTAACATCCAAACGTAGCTTTCGATATTTTCGAAGCACTTTTGCCTACTGTTTTATGCATTGCCACATAGGCAGTTCTTATCTCCTAATATTCACTTTTGAAACTGGTAAATTCCTTGAAAAACGAAGATTCATTTCTGAAGTTTTTGCCTGTTTTGACAGTGATTATAGGAGATATGGACTGCCTGTGTGGATCAACATAAGAAATTGCTTCAAAAATATCAATAGTTATTGACTTTCGGAGTTGAGAATAATCCTGGATAATGAAGTCAATATAGCGTATATGGAATATATTTCATGTTTTCTTTCACAATTTACAAGCAAACTTTTTTCTATCACCTAATTTGTATTATTTTGCATTTTTCAGGGTGTGGAGAGATGAAAGAGATCGTGTGGTAGGATTCCCTGGGCGTTACCATGCGTGGGACTTGAACTATGGAGGGTGGTTGTACAACTCCAATTACTCTTGTGAATTGTCAATGGTGTTGACCGGTAAAGATGTTTAATTTACCTTATGCTCCTAATTATAATTCATAGATGTTTAGCACTGCCATTTATATATCTTTTATCATAACTCATTTCATAGCATTATCAATATTTTACTTTTGCCTTTTCTTTCATGATGCATTTATTGTATGTGTTTAATATAATGATCAATGTGTTGTGCATACTATTTTCTTTCAGTCACTGCTGTTGCACAAAATGAGTTGAAAAAAGTATATACTGTATAGATTATACTTTTTTCTGATATACTCTCTTTTTACTTTTTAAGTGTATGAATTTTCATTGTCAGCTGAGCAAACACTTGCTAAGAGGAGTAATCGAGATATACAGAAGCTCCCCTACTTATGAACAACTGAGTCACTAATTTTCACATGTACGAACAAAAACCTACCAGTTATCTACCCTTGTATTAATGTATGTATTACTGCACTGTACTGTGTTAGTACTGTATTAAAATTTAGTAACACTGTATACTTTATGTTTTATGTAGCAATTAAGTGTCTTTAGCCTAAGTACTGTAGTGTACTGCATATGTATGTAATGCACAGTACTTTTTTTTTACCTAAGCACAACTTTCGAACAATTCTACTCACAAATGGACTTCTAGAAGCTAAGTCGTTCATAAATTGGGGAGTGTCTGTATTAGCTTCTGATAAATATGTATGCTTTGACTCTTCCACCCCCATACAAGGGGAATTGCATCTATTGTGTCAAGGGGGATTGCATTTATTGTGTATGTATGTAAGCCTTGATTTTATTTATTCTGTGTTTTTTTGTCCAATATTTCTCTGTAGGAGCTGCATTTTTTCACAAGTACTATGCCAGTATCTACTCCCACGTGATGCCTCAGGCCATTCGAGACAAAGTGGACGAGTACATGAACTGTGAAGATATTGCCATGAATTTCTTAGTGTCACATATCACAAGAAAACCTCCTGTAAAGGTAAGATGAATTTATTATTGGATGTATTATGTACAATTAACCCCGAGGTTAACCAAGAATACCTCTTTGCCTTCCCTTTTGTGCTGTAATTCATTTAAATGGGGGGAAGCAAGGCGATAAGGAATGCCCTTGTTTTTAATTTCCTCCCACCAAGAGCCAAGTTAGGTGTTTTTTAACTAGATAAAAATTTCATTGAGGATTTCTTTAGAAATTAGGTTTTATTTCTGGATGTTTGTGTAAGTGTTCTTTAAAATTACACTAACAGTAAAGGGAAATAAGCTTTTAAGTTACAAATTTTAATATGCGATATGTTTTAAAGAATAAACTAATATCTCACTTGGAAGAATGTCTGTTTATTTGTGACTTAGAGATTGAATGATTTTGTTTATTTGATCATTAGGTTACTTCCCGATGGACTTTCCGATGCCCAGGATGCCCAGTCTCTCTCTCGGAGGATGACTCCCATTTCACTGAGAGACATAGCTGTATAAATTTCTTTACTCAGGTGTGTATTATCCATTTCTCAGAGCTTATTCCAAATCAGTTCTGTTAGTCCACGTATAATTTACCTTTTCACCGGCAACAACGAAATATCTGGTTTTTGCCTGTCTGACTTTTTTCGGCAAGGATATATCGTGTCAAAAAGTTATCCTATTAAATTACACTTTGAATGAGTATTTTCGTCCATTCTAACTCTCTGAGCCATATTAAGGCAAAGACGAGAAGTTTTGCATTAATCATACGCCCACTAGCCCCACTTCTTGCATCTCAACCTTTCCAGTAACAGGTGAGATGTATTAAAACTGACGTCTCTCTATTTTTTCTCAATTAATTCTTCTGGAATTGCAAAGTTTTTTGGAAAAAATTTGCCCGGGAAGAGGTTACACTAAAAACCTGCAAGGTTTTGGAAATACATATAATTTCATAATACCTTCAAGACTCAACAGTCACATTCTAAAAGTTGTTACATGTAATTGTAACACTTTTGAAAGAGCTAATACTCATGGTTAATACTCGTGGTTTATAGTTGCCTTTAGTATTAATCATGCACAGTTTGTGACTGTGGTAATTGTTTTGGCGAAAGTAATTGTACCATAAGCACCTTAATTCCCCAGCTCCAACCTGCCTGCTGCCATCCCCATAATGAGGATTGGTATTGAACAAAGTTATGCAATATTCAGAGGTAATTTAAACGTGTTCATTGATTTGATTAAAAGCATAGCACATGCAATAATGGTATAGTTTTGAAATGTGGCACTTCTAGCATAGTCAATTTCTTTCCAGGTCTACGGATACAATCCACTTTTGAACACTCAGTATCGCGTTGATTCGGTTCTTTTCAAAACTCGATTGCCCCATGATAAACAGAAATGCTTTAAGTTTATTTAAGACTACAACTACTTCTACAGTATTTGGTCATGCTTTTGACCTTTGGTTTAATTGTTATTTAATATTTCCTTATTGTACTATCCATAATAATTGAAAGATACAAACCTCACTTTTCTTTTATCTTTCATGATTATTTTTCTCAGAACCTGGGAGAGATCTTTACCGTGTTCTTTCCGAATTTCATATACAGTATATTGAATCTGTAGCATTGCACAGGTGTCCTTTTTAATTTATCTCTGATCTCATCCTCAGACCTCTACTTTAATTCTTAACTCCTTGCCTTTTTTTTTTAGTGAGTACCTGAACAGTTTGCTTAAGAACACTTTTCCTACGGATATTATGCCTAATAGACATGGTACCTATAGGGAACATACTTTTCAGATACAGCTCACTGGGTCATTACATCCTAGCGTAACCTAACCATTTAGGACCTGTGATATGGCAATACTTTTTATACATTGTTTCTCTGATGGGCTTCTTTACTATTTGATGCTGTATGTTAAATGTTTGTGTCGACTTGTTCAACTTATGGTACAACGATCATTCAGCAATCATTTCAAAGAGTTTTATGGTATATTGAAATCTTTGAAAAGCGACTTTTTTATCAGCATTGTGAAATTCTCTATAGGCATCATGGTTGTTTGATATAATATAATATAAGCATAATATCCGGTATGCCAAGTGTCCATAGGCATAATGTCTGGTAGGCAAAGTGTCTGTAGATAAAGTGTTTGTATACAGACTGTCTGGGCGTACTTTAATGTGTTCAGATCATTACCTATAAAAAAAAAAGGTTTGCAAATTTTCTTGGGCTTCATAAATATTTAGAGCTATTTATTGTAATCTAGTTCAAACACATTGCATTTAAGGTAATGAAAAATTGGTGTGTAGTACGCAGTCATAGGCAGGAATTCTTCACCTACTTTCTCTAAACTTATAGCATATAATCTTGATGGAGTTTCTCATTTAACTCTTTAATTGGATGGCAACCTCGTTTAACCCTTAAATGGGTGATGACCTCATTTAACCCTTATATTGGCAATGACATGTATATGTTCTCTCTGGGAGGATGGCAGATGAACCTGTGACCTATATGAATTTTCTCTTAAATGTTTTGTCAGTGCACTCTACTTAGCAGCCACACATAAGCAATACATACATATCAATGGCTGCAATTCTCTTGTAAGGAGGTTGGCCGAGTCAAAGTACACTTTCACCAGGCGTTAATATACTCCTATGACTTTCCTTAGCTTCTTGGGGATAACCGGCTGCAACGATTCCCCCTCACCACCCTACTTGGGTCATTCACAGGGTAAGCAGGCAAGGATCTTATGCCATGAGACATGGCTGATACTGTATGTCATTTACATACAGAAATAATGATAAGGCCCTATACAATTGCTCGATGTAACTTCAGACAAACGCCTGCCCTTAGAATTTAAATGAATATCTCCTCCTTGTTCTCCTGCGTGTTATTAAAGCTGATTAAATGGGGAGGTGCGAGTAGACTGGGAATCCCCTCCTCTTTATTTTCCTCCCAGAGAGAGTTCAGGGTGTTTGCTTTGATTTAGCCACTTCCCTTATAAGGGGGATTATGGCTTGTGTATATGGATAGAGATCAGATAATTATGAAATTCATATGGTCACTCTCTATAGGCAGTTTGATTACAAATAAGAAAGTAATGAAGTATTCTTGTATATGACTCCATATCCTAAATTATACAATTACTGCTTTAATTATTATGCTTGTGTCCACCCCCATTCGAATGGGGACTGATTTTGACACAGAAAATAAATCATACTTCTTTAATACTTTTGCACTTAGCCATCCTCTTTGTTAATTATCTTTGTTCACTAGCAGTTAACGATTGTTGAAGAAATGCATTTTGTATGTTTTAATATTTGTCAGAATGATTATGCAAGCTGTCATAAGAGATTAGGAGAAGTAATGTATATAATAAGGTTGTTATAAATGTTCCTAACTTTTAGATAGAATATGTTGATGTCTGTTACTGTAAATAGATATAATTAATGGTTTATATTTATATTTTGATCAAAATATTGTACATAATTTTAGTGCAGCTACTTAACTGTAACCTATATTAAGTATGCTTTCTTATCATATTTTAGTGATATTATAATATCTATTTTTTAAACAAATAGTAATGTAGTACTATTTGGCACAATTGAATTTATCAAATATAACTTGCGTTTCCTCAGATATCATGTTATACTTATGTATTAATTTCACACAATACATATCAGTACTTATGAGAAAATTTTTCTTTAACAAGTGGAGTGAACTGTAGAAATACAAAAATATAATTCAAAATAAGAAATAGTTTTTACATAAATAATATTTAGTCTTAATTCCCCGGCTCTAATCGGTATGTGTCCGCCCCTATTCATGGGAATTGAGTTATCTGTTACTTATATGAGAAATTGGTTTGAAAAGTGTTTGGAATTAATGAAGCTTTGTTTAAAACCATTATTCTGTTTAGCACAAATAAAATAACAGAACCTTCATACTGAACACAATCCCATAAAGTATTCACTCTAGAATTCAACATCATACTGTAATTAAAACCCTTAAAGCAATTCAGCATGACTGGTGATTCAGAAGAATAAAGTAAAGTTTTGGATCAGGTAAAGAGTAGTGACTCTCCCCCCCAGTACATTCACTAACCCTGTAAATTGTTAGGTTAGATTTTGGTTTGGTTAGGTTTAGCTTAATGCATGACCTAACTCATCTAACCATCAATTTACAGTAATCACTAATCTTTACCTAATCCATAATTTCTTCTTGAAAAATCATTTTACTCGAGAACATCATTTCCAAGACTGGTGAAAAAATCCACTATTGAATAATTACACAGTATTAAGTTTTGATAATATTCCACTCGCCATGATAGAGGTTTTAAGTTACGTAGAAATTGTTCCATGCGGAAAACTAAAATCTTCTTATAGTAACACTATTGCACTGTGCATATTACTATACTGTAGTCTGTTTTGGTAATACATTAACTGCAATTGTCTTAATTCTAAATTTGTTTCGTGTAGGAGTGGTAACTTAGGTAAACTTATTTATTTTATATTAGTCGCAATCAGTTACCACTATACAGTGTTTAATATGTAACAGATCTTTAAAATTATCTAAAAAATTAGTTGAGAGTTTTACTTGGTTGGGCGAATCTTAAACTAAGGGATGTGAAATATCATGTGTTTGTATCTTAAAAAGCTAATTTTGATAAGTATTTTTTTTTATTTGGATAACTGATCTTCATAGTAAGTACTGTGAAAGTTCTTGTGTTTGCAATATAATTTTTCCATACTTGTTGTCTTTTCCTGTAAAGATAAAAAAGAAGAAACAAGCAATAAAAAAAAAAGGAAAATGTAATACACATGCACCTTTCTCATTTTACATTTAGAAAAAAATGAAGTGAGGGGACTGGGACTCCCCTCTTTTGTATTTTCCTCCCACAAAAAGTCACGAATTTTGCTTTGGCTTAGCCACCCCCTTGTGAGGGGGAGAGGGGGGTATGAATATCTCTTTCATGTTTGCCTGCGTGTCATAAAAGTCGACTAAGTGGGGAAGAGTGAAGGGCCTGAGAATCCCCTCCTTTGTACTTTCCTCCCTTCTGGGGGATTATGATTTTTGTATATTGATGCATATAAATAGTTAGAAAAATGGACAATACAAAGCCTTTGCTTACGCCACTTTGAAACCAGTATCTGGTTTTCCCATTTTACCTTATTTTTTCATCATGATATGGCTTTACTGTTCAGTGTTTTATATATCACATTGGGGACCACAGTAGCAGTGGTTAGAGCACTCGAATCAGGCTGTGACAAACCCAAGTTCAAGCCCACCACGGAGCATATAGAAGGCCATCCAGCCTTAATTCCCTAGCTTCAAGCTGTTTGTGTTACCCTCCATTCGAATAGGGATTAAGAGAAGACGTGTTTGTGGGTTGCTCATGGGGTTATCCAACGAAATAGTGTTGACATTGATGTTTGAATTGAACTTACAATGCCTAGAGGACTGGATAACCATATGAGTTAAAATAGAACCAGCAGGATGTCTCAGAAGACAGGTGTAAATACAGATGATAAGATTAGAAGTAGAAATGATGGTGGAGATGCTGAGGACATAAACAAACTTGGAGCTGTCGGCAGTATCAACGAGGATAATGACGTGGGGAAACACAGTTGCAGTTAATGTGATGTTGTTAAAGAGGAAGATAAAGCTATGCAATGTGAAGTATGTAAAATATGGTTACATATAACTTGCAAAGGTATGCCAGATAAGTTATACGACTATGTTTTATCTGTTGGAGACCAAATTACATGGTACTGCACTTTCCGCAAAAGAGGTTGTGTGAAGCTATACAAGCACATGGATAAACTTGAAGAACAATGTAAAATCGTTCAGAAAAAGTAGGATGAGACTGGGAAAAATTATGTCTTGACTGAAGGTATACATGAAGGGCAGAACAATGACAAGGCCATAGAGGTTAGGCTTGGAACCGTTGAAGCCCAGTCTGTTGCACTCAGTGAGAAGGTAGACCGATATAACAAAGACTATAAGAAACCAAAAATGAGGCTTATCAATCAAGAAGCAAATTCTACCAAGGTTGAGGAGAAACTCAACACATGTTCTGTTAATGGGACCAGTTATTAGATTCTGTCAGGAAGGAGGCTGTACCAATACTACAGATATGAAAGAAGAGTTAAAGCAGCTTCAGAAAAGAAGGGAGGAAGATGATATAAAACTGCAGGAAGAAATTAGAAAGGAACAAGAAGAAAAACTTAGAGAACTCAAAGATGAGGAAGCCCAAAGAAACATCATAATCTATGGTGTCCCAGAAAGTAATGAGAAAGAAGAAGCAAGGCGAAGGGTATATGACCTGAGATTTACCCTGAAATAAATTTTAAAAACTTTGGAAATTGAAATACAGCAAAACAGCTTGAAGAATGTGATTAGGTTGGGTAAGACAGAAAACCCAACTGCTTGTTGGGTTTGATTCACCAAGTACCAAGCAACAAGTCTTGATCCACACCAAGAAATTAAAGGGTAAAGAGATTATAAAAGCATATTTTTGCAACGCGACCTCACTAGTGTACAGAAAATTTGAATGGACTGGTGTCAGAGGCTAAACAAATGTAAATTTTAAATATAGAGTACGAGGCCCACCAGGAAACATGGTAATGAAAAAAATCAGAAATTTTGTATAGGTGGATATGTACTAAATCCATTAGCAAATAGTGTAAACAAAAACAGGATGTTTAACAAAAGAAAAAATTCTTTTGTTATTATACTCACAGATGTCCCTCTGGAAGAGGCCCAAGCCTGTGACTCCACCTCAGCAGCCTCACTACTACTATGATGGGTGGTATATGTGGTAGTTATGTTTGCCCTGTACTTGCATTTCTGCTCTTGACCCCTCCACACTTTATCTCACCAAGATTCATATTCTTCTACTTTGTGCATTCTTTGCCCATTCTAGTAGCACATTCCAATTATTCACTATTCTGTGCTGGAAAGAGTTCTTTCTCAGATTGAGCCTTGCCCTTCTCTTACAAAGTTTCTTCATATTACTATGTGTCTTATCTTCCTCTCTCATTTGGAAGAGTCCCTCTGTACAGTCATCATCATACTTGTTGGTGATAATCTTGTATGCTTCTGTTTGATCCACATGAGATCTTCTGTAGTCCAGTGTGGACCTGTTCAGCTTTTTGCAATCTCTCGTCATAGGGAGGTTTTTAAATTGAGGCACCAGCTCAATGCGGATACGTTGATAAACAAATTAACTAAGTTAAGGGTGAGAGTTAATCAAGCAGAGATTACTCCAGACTCCATAATGATTAATGAAGTGATCACTCCAGGCTGCCACCATATCAGTTTGAGCATTGATGAAGCTGTAGATCAGGAAATAGAGGCCTAAATGGGCCTGTGTCTAGTACTTCCGTAAGGCTCTGTAAGTTATGAAGTGTCTGACTGAAGAAGAGGTAAGAATGTGGGTCCACTAGGATTTATTTTAGGATCACTTGTTACATGTAAATGTAGATCTGCTGGAGTCTGTGAATACAATTTTATATGCGTTTGCAGATGTTGCAAAGATTGTGGAGAGAGAGTAAAAGACAACAATAACAGCAGAGAACTTTAAAAACGTTACTAGCCTGCATGAGTGGTAAGAAAACTGGCTAATGAGTTTTGGCACTTCAAAATGTGAAGGAATGAGATAATTACTTTTAGACATTAAATGAAAAAATGAGACCATATATA
>JAXCGZ010000928.1:10000-12500 GCA_037179515.1 Halocaridina rubra
AAGAAAAAGTGAATTCCATTACCATACCAATAAATCAATTGGTGTATTTGATAGCATCCTTATATTCACCATTTGCATGAGGAACAAACCAATAAAAATGTATTAAACATACCTATAGCAGTAATTAGGAGCTGACCAAACTGTGACTAGTGTATTGTTAAAATAATATTTATAGCTCTCCATTACCAATTGATGCGATCGACAAATTAAGTCAATGCCATTTTCTTTGTTAAACCGATCAACAACATCAGAACCAAAGAGGTATCCTGCACCTCGGGGGCTTAATGCCCAACCATACCCATCTGTAACACATTAAACCAAAGATGAGCCACTATTAAGATGATATTCTATTTAAATTATGCAACATATAAAGCTGAAAGGAAAAAGAAGGGATGAAAGCAAAAAAATTTCTTATACTGTAATAGCCAATGGGAATTCTCATGGTGTAAGGAATAAATACTTTCTCTATCACTTAACAAAAGTGCATCATATGAGAGCACCTGTTGCAATAAAAAGGACCAAATAAGGAAAGGTATATCTAGGTCGCCTTTCACCTTTCTCTAGTTATTAAAACATTACAAACAAATTATTATTATTATTATTATTATTATTATTATTATTATTATTATTATTATTATTATTATTATTATTATTATTATTATTATTATTATTATTATTATTATTATTATTATTATTATTATTATTATTATTATTATTATTATTATTATTAAGTCACTGTTGTTGTTATGAGACGGTAGCATAAATACCTTTTCATCTCTCTCTACATAAACACACACATCGTTCGTATCTACAGATGTTCGTACGTAGAGGAGTGTCTGTACTCATTATTTAGTGAGCAATTTCAAGCCATTGCCAAATATTACATTCCATAAGGCAACCTTTATTTTCCCCTTTTTTAACCTGGCCCCATTTGAGGGTGTTATTTTGCTCAAAGAAGATTGTTAGGGTAGGAAGTATAAGAAATATTTCTGTACACAGCGCTTTGAAATCATCATTCTTACCGTCAGGATCTGACCATAGCAGATCACACATTGGACCAACTTGGGGTATTTCTTGTTTGCGATCAATCGTTCGTATTTGATTGAGAAGCCGAATTCTTTGAGACAAACCACCATGAACGCAGAAAATCTGCAACACAAAGCATACTTTACATGGAAATCTGGTTTTGTTGCTTCCTTGCATGCAATTTCAATCATTTAAAATTTTATCAGGTACTGGAAAAAGCATACTTTTCTTACTATGTGAGGGAAAAACAAAAGAAAAGCAAATGTAAATTTACAACTAATTTCCAAATATTCAAAACCCCTATTCAAGGATAAATGCATTATGAGACATTCAAGAACAAAAATACAGTACAGTTCTTTCTAAACTTACGCAATAAATTGGTTCCACCACTCGCCGAGAAAGTCAAAATTTGCGTACAGTAAAAAGGCCTTATATAAGAGAGTCGATACTTTGCAAAGGATCGGTTTCATTACCAATATTAATGTAATATCATTCATTCATCATGTACCTTGTAATGAATCTACCTTTAACTAATACATGTTAAATTACATTTAACCGTAATAACTGATTGCTATATTTTTTGTGTGTGGTTAATGTTTTGAATGTTTATATGTCTTAATATTTTCAGATCGCACATGTTCAATACTGCATCATTTAAGCTCTTGTAAGGACACCAGTATTGAAAAGAGAAGATACTTACAGAAATACAACTCACTTTTTCATCGATAATGTCCGCCAAAGGAAGATAATCAAATAAGTCTGTGCAGTATCCCCAAACTGAACTTGAACCATATTTTCTTATACATTCATTATAGAGCCCATAGACTTGTGTGAGCTGACGTGATTCATGGTTTCCACGAATAAGGGTGATTCTGCCTGGATACCTAACCTATGAAGAGAAAGAGAAATATCAAGATAATGAGAAAAAAACGCACAACGACATGAAGAGAAAGAGAAATATAAAGATAATGAGAAAAAAACGCACAACGACATGAAGAGAAAGAGAAATATCAAGATAATGAGAAAAAAACGCACAACAACATTTTTATGAGGGCTTAATGAGCTGGAGTAAGCATATTACTTTATAGAAAAAAAAACTGCCTCCATATCTATAATGAAGTATTTAAAAAAATATTGTAACTGGCACCTATATTTTAAAGTATATAAAGCACTTGAAAACTAAAACAAAAACAAGTTAAAACATATCTAAAGATAGACTCGAGTATCTGACCACAAGTTTTGATCCAATAATACATTCTAAACGTATTTTGGAGAGTTAAATAATAAAAATATCCAAACCTAATCACATGTATTAAATTAAATAGGTTAAAAATATCCACAAAAATAAAATAATGCTGGAACCAACAACTGCGATTTTAAGGAAAATCTACTTTAAAAACGAGTAATAAGCAAAAATTTCTATGAATAAAACAACAGGTAAGCAACAAAGTGCTGGACTAAAGACCGAACAAAC
>JAXCGZ010000928.1:25000-30000 GCA_037179515.1 Halocaridina rubra
AATAGCTGTTCACTAGCAACATTTCTTGGAGGACAACTCAGGTATTGTTGGGCAAGTTTTCCTAATGTAGGGTATTTGGAGATGTTTGTTCCCCACCATATCAATGGCTCTTCATCAGCTCTGATTCCCTTTCCCTTATGGTATTCATGAACCATGTAAATTTTGCTTGATTTTGCATTCTTCTCTAATTCTTCGTCGCTGCTGGAAGCTAATATCAATGCCAGTGCATCTTCCAAAGAAGTGTCTGTGCTTTGTGAAGTGCTGGTTTTGGGTGAATCATCTCTTTTTCTCTTTGTTGGTGTTTCGTCCACAGCAACAACAACACTTGCAATCTCATAATTCTCATCATAGTTGAGCTACTGTTCCTTGCACCAACTTTGTAATATGTGAGGATGAGAAACATTTTCCTTTATACCGAAGGTCAAGAAAAATTGCTGCTTTGTAATTTTTGTTCATTTCTAGTCCTGCAAATCTCTTCTCAATTTCTGACTTCATGGTTTTTTCAGCTTGTTGATTATTTCCACACCTTTCTGGTAATCTTCATTTTTGTCATCTAATTTTGAGTCGGGTAGTGGTGAGGAGTCTGAATCTGAGAACCCAACTAATTTTGGCCGAAGGCCATTCTTGAGTCACAAAATGAGGGGTATGACATCAGCTACAGTTGAGGCAGAATTAATAATTTTTTTTTTTGGTAAGTTTCTCATATGGTTCTAAAGATTTTAAACACTGTGATAGAATAACCCATTCATCATTGCTAAACTGTGGCATTTTACGGTTGTTTGCCACATATACACAAAGGGGTTTCTTCATTTTATACGGTTTTTCTAAGCATGTGTAGCATGCTGTTCCACCTTGTTGGTGAATTGTGGACAACATTTAGGTTGTTTAACTGTAGCCACCCCTGGATTTCTTTACTTCATCCTGGGCCATAATTGAATGGTGGAAATATGTGGCAAGCTTCCTACACTTCACAATTAAATCACTAATTTCTTTTTGTGAATGGAAGCCTTGTTTTACAACTAACTGTACTTTATGTACAGCACAATCCAAGTTATTAAAACCAGACAGGAAAAGAGCTTTCTTCTTGTTTGCTCCTAGTCACTCACTACACAGTGTACACTGTTGTGAGAAATTTCCCGTCTGTCCAACATGTCATTGAATTTTCTGCTAATATAATAGCCAGTGTGCCTTTCCTTTAATGGCTCGGTGCCCACAAAATTTGCTCTTCCGAAATCACAAGTGATGGTATGCACGGTTAGACTTATCAGTGAAACACCAGCCGAAGTGTCGAACCACAAATCTGAAGTGAATGACATTCTGTTTCCCATAGTAATTGTGATCTCATTAATCATCTTCTTCACTTGGCCACACACAGAATCATAAATGCTTGTGCAAATCATTGCGGAGTAAAAATTCTGTTTTTTTTAATTTGTATTGTGGGACAGCCTTGGACGTGAGTCTCATAAATCCCACATCTTCCACATGGCTGAATGGGAGGTCATCCATCACTAACATTTCTGATATATATCTGTCAATTTCTTTGGTCTTTGGATAAGAAACATCCCACACTTTCACGTTGTAAGGCTGTGGCACTCCTCCGTTCGCACCTGTCTGATCCCATACTTCATTTTCTGAATAGGTGTTTTTTTCAGTAATTTTCTCTGCAGTTTTCTTCTTTTTGTATTTCAGAATATTGTTCTCCGTGTTTGGATCTTAAGTGATTTTTCAAATTAGTGATTCCACGTCCTTTTCATGAATACATTTGTTTGCACCAAAGACACTGAGCATTGTCACTGGATGTTTTTAAGAAAAACTCCCATATGGCACTGCTAGTTTTAGAAGCCATGGTTGGTCTGACTTCAGGTGCGTGGCGTAATACTCAACTGACCGAAACATTGGCTGCTCAAATACTAATGAGTAAGGAAGGACTAGAGGGGAAGACGGAGAAGGAAATAATCGTGAGTGGGGTGCCGGCCACTGCCTTGTATTAAATTACTATTATACTTAAAACCTCTTTTTAAAATGCCTTATGGCGTTGATCTCATTTGTATATTGAAAACTAAAACATATTATTTAAAATTAATTAGTATAAAAGAAATGCACATTCACTCATTAATCGCTATCAAAACATCAGACCATGTCATGACAACACTGCTGCTGGCTGAACGATTAGTCAGGCATGTTTACAGTGTGTGTCGTAGCTGCGATACAAAGCACAGATAAGAGAAAGGAAGTGGAGAAACGCAGAAAATAAGTAGTAAATGACAAATAATAAATAGAAATGAAGAATGCATAATGTAGCCTATTCTCAGAATGTAGTGAGGGAAGATATAACAGTGGAAGGGATCTAGAGTGGACATGGAAATGGAGAGAAAGGATGGAGGACAAACAAAGGACATACGAAGAGGAGAAAGGACAAGGATACTGGAATATCGCTATTCAATTCTATTCCTCCGCTATTTCCTCTCTCCATTTCTTCACTCTCTCCTCAACCTTCCTGCTTATATTTATTCCATCTACTTTCTCCACGTAATTCCACCCTCATCCTTTATCTTTCCATTATATCCTTGGTCCTTGAGTCCTTATACTCGTTTTTCCCTGTTACTACCTTCTTTTTCTTTCCTCCCTCCGCTTACGTAACTTCCTCTTCCTTCATTTTCCCTTCCTAAGAGTCATGTCTCAAACTTCCCTCGCTGGCTTGTACAGTGGTAACGCGCAGGCTTCGCATTCACGAGGTCGAAAGATCGGTTCCCGTCCAAGACCGAGAGTTTAAGCAGTTTCCTGGCAGGTACTGCTGTGGTTGGGCACTACAGTAGGGGGTTGGGGCTTGCCCCGGCTAATGAATACCCATTGTATAATGGAAATAAAGGTTTATTATTATTATTATTATTATTATTGTTATTATTATTATAATTATTATTATTATTATTATTATTATTATTATTATTATTATTATTATTATTATTATTATTATTATTATTATTATTATTATTATTATTATTACTATTATTATTATTATTATTATTATTATTATTATTATTATTATTATTATTATTATTATTATTATTATTATTATTATTATTATTATTATTATTATTATTATTATTATTATTATTATTATTATTATATTATTATTATTATTATTATTATCATTATTATTATTATTATTATTATCTCTGTCACCTCCTCTCCCCTCCCCTAACCTGTCCCAAGATAAAGGGACTAGGGAGTGATGCTTCGGTCTCTCCCACTCACTCATTCCTCTCTCGGATAGTTGCATTCTTATTACCAGCCAGTCTCACTGAACTCATTCTATTTAGTTATTCTCAGGAGTAAGCAGGACTCAGGATCATTCTTATTCACTCTCACTTTCTAATGCTAACTTTCACACTTAATCACCCTTTCTTTCTCCCTCACTCACACTGACTCTCAGTCGCACTCTAGTGAGAATATAAGTTATATTATTCTCTAGTGACTTCCCCAAATGACCCTCTCTCTCTCTCTCTCTCTCTCTCTCTCTCTCTCTCTCTCTCTCTCTCTCTCTCTCTCTCTCTCTCTCTCTCTCTCTCTCTCTCTCTCTCTCTCTCTCTCTCTCTCATCCTCACAGACACGAGCTGTCTGCCTCTCTCACCGTTCTACACAAACACAAACACACATACACACACACAAACACACACACACTCACAAACACACACACACAGAGTCACATACGCATGCACTTGATAAGGAGAAGACAGTGGTAATCTCAGGCATAAGCGAATCCCAGGAGCCAACATGGCAGGGGATACTTGAAGAAAATAAAGCTAGGGTTGTAGACCTGATAAGAAAGCTTGGAGTAGTATGTGGTCCTGAGGATATTGTAAACATACACCAACTAGGTAAATATTCGAGGGAAGGAAAGCCGAGACCAACAAAAGTAACCTTTGAGAGAGGGGAAACATGTAGGGAAATATTGTTGAGAAAAAAAGTCTAAAAGACCTTCAAGAATTCAAAGAAGTGTTCATTAGACGATACAGAACACAGGAAGAGATGGGAAAGATAAAAAACTTGTTGGAAGAGACAAGAAGATTAAATGAGGAAAGAAATGAAGAGAAGAAAAATTTTAATTTCAGAGTTCTTCCAGACAAAGAGGAGATAAAGAAGATAATGACAGAAGATCAGGGGATGGGGCCTCATTAAGATTGTTATACACAAATGCTGATGGATTAGCTGGTAAGGCAGTAGAATTAAAAGATAGGATTCACAACTGTAAGGCAGATATAGTAACAATTACAGAGACTAAGTTGAGTGAGGACATAAACAGTGTCACAGTTTTTCCTAAGGGCTTCAGAATACTAAGGGTTGAAAGATCTGAGATGACTGGTAGAGGGATAGCACTGCTCATAAGTGAAAGGATTCAAGTCGAAGAAATAAACTTGGCTATAGAAAGTGAGTTCAAGGAATTTCTTGTTGCTCGCATAAATACTGGGTCAGAGAGCATTATAATAACTGTTGTATACAACCCACCAAGGAACCAAAATAGGCTTGAAGTTTATGAGGAAAGTCATATAGGTACTATTGAAGTCATAAACTCAGTTGTTAACATGGCACGGGAAAGAAAATGTAGGATTTTGATTATGGGAGACTTTAATCGTAAAGAGATAGATTGGATAAATCTTGACCCACACAGTGGTGAGGACTCATTAGGGGCAAGATTCCTAGATTGCGTAAAAAGGGAATTTCCTACACCAACATGTAATGGAACCAACAAGGGCCAGGGGTGGGGATGAGCCATCACTACTTGATCTAGTGTTCACAGATAATGTGTTGGATATTGAAAAAATTGAGTATGAACCACCAATTGGAAAGAGTGACCACTGTGTGTTGTTGATGGAGTATATCATTGAAGATATTCTTCCTGAGAGTAGAGGCACTGAGGACATGAGGAGGAACTATCCGAAAGGAGATTACATCAAAATGAATGAGCTTTTTGCAGTTATTGACTGGAGAACCTTATTTTA
>JAXCGZ010000929.1:0-2500 GCA_037179515.1 Halocaridina rubra
TTTTTTTTCTACTAATACTGGATGCTACATAATGACAACCTTTGCATCTGATGTAAGTATACAAAATTATTCGTTAAAATTTACTTGGAAAATATTTTTTCAAACTAAGAGTTATTAAATAAAAATTTGGAAATAGATTTATTCTTTTCAAAAATTATAGTAAATATCTGCTTTTTCGTGATAATCAATGAAGGTATTTACGAATATTCCATTTAATGTGATAATATTTTACAAAATATACCTTTTCGAGTTAATCAAGAATGGCATGCATGCAAATGATATAACCTATCTAAATAAAAATTAAACAGGCGCATAAGCTCATGTCTTGAAACCATTCTATTTTCAATAGCCAGTGAATATTACAGAAAATAAAGAAAAAAGTAAATAAAAATAAAACATTAAACTAAATTAAAAAATAAACTATTGAAAGGTCTGTACTGCATACGAGCTTTAAATATTTTACTAAAAAATTTCACTATCTAGTCTTTTATGACCAATTGATGCTAAGATACTCATCTGCATTCTTAAAATGGATAAATTTCCTTTTTCCCTGGTAGTAAGTCACAAGTGATGATTCCGTGCCAGGGATAAGAGAGAGAAGCGAAGTGAATAGGTGATAAAACAATGATCCAATGCTGGAAAATATAAGATATATTAAGATATATACTAACGTTGCCAAATGTTACTCAAACATAAATTGAAAGTGTTTGGTGAGAGAATACGAATGTATTGGTATGTAAGACTCAAATAAACAATGAATAATGAAGAGAGAGAGAGAGAGAGAGAGAGAGAGAGAGAGAGAGAGAGAGAGAGAGAGAGAGAGAGAGAGAGAGAGAGAGAGAGAGAGAGAGAGAGAGAGAGAGAGAGAGAGAGAGAGAGAGAGAAATGCTCATATCTTTTTATGTTTTTATATCCTTCCTAATTGAGTGTAAGCTGATTCACAAAATATATAGAATTTATATTTCCCTCTGAATTCCACTATTTTGCTTCTGTATAATTCTTTGTAGAAGAAGAAGTACTGAATGTAAACATCAAGTGTTCCTCATCTTATTTACGTGTTTATCCTGGAAATTAAGACAATTTCTAGGGATTGTGCTAAAAATAAGACGTATGAAGTGTCAGTGCTTTCTTTGCAATTGAGATGATAAATGAAATGTGCCTTTTTAGTTAAATATAAGCCTGCACATATCACAGCAAGCACTCCCTGTTAGTTTTTAGCCCTGGTTGCCATGGTAACCAAGATTGTTTACTGTTTTCTAATTCAGCAGTAACTAAAGTAAAATGCCAGCTATTGATCAGGTAGAGGAAGTAAGAGGCCTAACTCCAGCACAGATTGGTAAGCTCACTAACACCCAATTAAAAACTGCATTATCAACTCTTTTAAATGCACATGGTAGTAATGATCCTTTTAATGCTATATTTTTGCAAGAGATTATAAGCCTAAAAAGTGATATAGAAGAAATAAAGTGTGTCAAGCAAAAGGTAGCAATACTTCGAGGGCAAGTTGATCAGGCATTTCGTATAATTCATCAACAGCAGAAGCTACTTGAATCGTTTGGTGCGAGAGAGAGAGAGACAGAAAAAGTTGTTTTTATATCTGGGGTTGTAGAGGGCAGTGATAACTAGGGTGAAAATGATCATGATAAAGTAAAGGCTGTGGTGGAGGCTACTGGCTACAGAGAGAGATTCGACGTGAATGATTGGGAACTGAAGAGGCTTGGACAACAAAGGCATACAGAAAAAGGGCTATCCTGGTGACAGTAGAGAATAATCAGATAAGGAATGCCATTGTTGAAAAGGACAGAAATCTTGAGCATGCGGGACCTCCATTTAACTCAGTTTACGTAAGGAAAGATGTCCACCGGCTGTTAGAAGAGAAATTAGGAAATTGCGCAGGAGAGAAAAAGAGGAAAAGGAAAAACCAGAGAATCAAGGAACAAATGTTGTGTATGATGCTGAACAACGGGTACTTCTACGAGATGGACTAGTGATCGATAGATATGCTGTGGCAGGTGCGGGGGGATAAACTGCAAAATGAGGCTATTTTGTCTTTTGTATTAAAGTTTAACAGTGCATGGTTGTTAGAAACCAAAACCAGGTATCGTTTTAGAGTTCCTGGATTTAAAGTGTCTCAGAATCCATCTAAAGTAAATGAGAAAAAGGGGGGGGGGAATTGCACTACTTATAAAACGTTCAATTCTGAAATATGAAAAGAATGTTGATATGCATATGGAGGGACAGATCTGGCTTGAGTTATCTTGTATTGTATCTTTGATTTTTGGAGGAGTATATATTCCCCCATAAGATTCACCTTATTTTGAACCATCATTCTTTGGTAATTTGGATGCTAAAATAATGGAGCATTCTAGAATAGTTGTAATAGGAGATTTTAATTCTTATTTAGCCAAACCTACCATTACCAGCTGTGACAATGTTGCTTATGAGTATAGCGGAACGAAAGACTTTACCTTAAATATTCATGGACGACACTTAATCGAAA
>JAXCGZ010000929.1:12500-20000 GCA_037179515.1 Halocaridina rubra
ATATATATATATATATATATATATATATATATATGCATATATGCATAGCTAAAAAAATTACATACCACAAGATTTCAAGACGGCTGAACCTCCAGGACTAGGAGAGCATTACACCTAAGCCCCAAGAGATCAGAAGTCTGTTTCGTGTAATACTACTGGAGTTTCACGAGTGCATATCTGCCAAGACTAACAGAATATTTATTCGAGTGAAAGTCATGCGTCTTTATTTGATACTTAGAAACATTAAATTTATTTTCCAGCAGTCTATACCAGAGGAAACTGCTACAAGCTACCAACATACTCTCAATTGTATATTACAGAAATATTGGTCAGTATGATGATGTATATATTGTTGTTATTCAGGTACAGCCAAACAGCAGAAGTCAAGAAGTTCTTGTAATCTCGAATGTGTTGTTTTTCTTCAGACCATCTTACCAATTATGTAATACCCTGGAATTGATAACACTAATTATTATATTATAATCAACCTGTTTTTCTATGGAAATTGTAGAGATTCCTTTTCACCTAGTATAATATTTACTCATGAAAGCTTCACAGAACACGAGGGATTAATACATTATCGAAGACTGGCCCTTGTTCCAAAACATCATTTTAACACCAAGCTGTGAACTCGGTAAAGCTGTTGAATTTACAAGAGCAACCACATATTTCATTGAACATACAATACCAACAAGCATATCCAAGGCACAAGCGTATGTATGAACACATATATTCCGATATACTTCCGAAATATTATTTATGGACACATTACAAAATACTGGTTTTTGCAGGATATCAGATCTATCTATTTGGTGAGAACCCGAGGTACTCAGCAGTCTTATAAATATGATTTGTTCTTGGATTTCAGATGCCTTGTGGTTCCTCCCCCAATATTCATGAATAAAATATATATCCCCCTAAAAACAAAAGATTTTGGTTTGTTGCATTGCAATATGTTACTTTCTTTGGACACTATGTTTGGGACCCATAACATTTGCCATCTCTAAAGAGATTTGGGAATAGCTTTAGCAAGATTTGTATTGCATAATGCCATCAAGGAAGACTTCCTGAGAGACTGTATTTTTCTTCTAAGAGGTTTTCCAATGCGGAATATAAAGAAAGATCAAACAAATACACACACACATGCATACACGGATACGGCTCTGAACTATAGACCAGTTTCCTTGACCAGCATAGTTTGCAAACTTATGGAGAAACTACTAAGGAAATATCTCTCTTCACTTGGAATCCTTCAACTTTTTGTCAGTGAGGCAACATGGCTTCAGAGAAGGTAGATCAACAGTAACAAAGTTATTAGAATTTTATGATGAGGTAAGCCAAATCTTACAGGAAAGAGAGGGCTGGGCAGATTGCATATTCCTAGACTTCCAGAAAGCGTTTGACACTGTTCCACATGGGAGACTTATTAGGAAGCTGCAATCAATGGCTAGAATAGGTGGAAATGTTTTGGAATGGATAAAAACTTACTTAGAAGGAAGGGAACAGAGGGTTAGAGTAAGACACTCGGTGTCTGAATGGAGAAGAGTTAGTAGTGGAGTTCCACAGGGTTCAGTTTTAGGGCCACTTTTGTTCCTTGTATATGTAAATGACCTACCAGAGTCTGTAAATTCATTCATGAATATGTTTGCAGATGATGCAAAGATTGTGAAGAAAGTAAAAAACGAGAACAATGGTAGAGAACTTCAGGAGGATCTAAATAATCTGCATGAGTGGTCAGAAAAGTGGCTAATGAAATTCAATACTTCAAAATGTAAGGTAATGAGAATGGGTACAAGTGCAAGAAGGCCCAAGCTTGAGTACTCGGTGGCTGGAGTACAACTTCAAGAGACAGAAAATGAGAGAGATCTAGGAGTAAACATACTGGCAGATTTGTCTCCATAAATACATATAAATGGCATAGTAAGGGCAGCATATGCATTCTTATCAAATGTAAGGGTAGCCTTCAGGCACATGGACAAGGAAATGTTCAGAAATATATATATATATATATATATATATATATATATATATATATATATATATATATATATATATATATATATATATATATATATATATATATATATATATATATATATATATATATATATATATGCGTGTGTGTGTGTGTGTGTGTGTGTGTGTGTGTGTGATTACCTAATTGTGTTTACGGGAAAGAGCCCAAAGCTCGTATCTTCCCGTCTCCTGATCGGTTCCATTTTAGACTTAGTGATACTTATCGTACCTGTCCTTAAAACTATGGATTGAGATAGCATTAACTACCTCCTCGCTTAGCCAATTCCAATTATCAACTACTCTTACACTGAAAAAGTATTTCCTTACATCCTGCAAAGAAGTTTTCTTACGAAGCTTCAAACTATGACCTCTAGTTCTAGAGCCAGCCATATCGAAATATCGATCCCTATCCACTCTATCGTAACCATGAAGGAATTTAAAGACTGTCACCATATCCCCCCTCACTCTTCTAGCTTCGAGTGATGGTAAGTCTAATTCCCTCAGCCTCTCATCATAACTGAGATTGCGTATTTCTAGCACCAGTTTCGTGGCATGTCTTTGAACTTTTTCATGCTTAGCTATGTGCTTTTTCAAGTGCGGATTTCAAAAGGGGGCTGCATATTCGAGCTTTGGCCTCACATAGGTTACATAAATATTTCTGAACATTTCCTTGTCCATGTGCCTGAAGGCTACCCTTACATTTGATAAGAATGCATATGCTGCCCTTACTATGCCATTTATATGTATTTCTGGAGACAAATCTGCCAGTATGTTTACTCCTAGGTCTCTCTCATTTTCTGTCTCTTGAAGTTGTACTCCAGCCACCGAGTACTCAAGCTTGGGCCTTCTTGCACTTGTACCCATTCTCATTACCTTACATTTTGAAGTATTGAATTTCATTAGCCACTTTTCTGACCACTCATGCAGATTATTTAGATCCTCCTGAAGTTCTCTACCATTGTTCTCGTTTTTTACTTTCTTCACAATCTTTGCATCATCTGCAAACATATTCATGAATGAATTTACAGACTCTGGTAGGTCATTTACATATACAAGGAACAAAAGTGGCCCTAAAACTGAACCCTGTGGAACTCCACTACTAACTCTTCTCCATTCAGACACTGAGTGTCTTACTCTAACCCTCTGTTCCCTTCCTTCTAAGTAAGTTTTTATCCATTCCAAAACATTTCCACCTATTCTAGCCATTGAGTGCAGCTTCCTAATAAGTCTCCCATGTGGAACAGTGTCAAACGCTTTCTGGAAGTCTAGGAATATGCAATCTGCCCAGCCCTCTCTTTCCTGTAATATTTGGCTTATCTCATCATAAAATTCTAATAAGTTTGTTACTGTTGATCTACCTTCTCTGAAGCCATGTTGCCTCACTGACAAAAAGTTGGAGGATTCCAAGTGAAGAGAGATATGTTTCCTTAGTAGTTTCTCCATAACTTTGCAAACTATGCTGGTCAAGGAAACTGGTCTATAGTTCAGAGCCGTATCCCTCTTTCCCTTTTTGAAGATAGGTATCACATTTGCTTGTTTCCAGCATCTTGGAATCTCCCCTGACTCCAGTGACTCCTTAAATATGATACTTAGTGCCACTGATATTGTGTTTGCGCATTTTTTAAGCACATGAGGGGATATGTCATCAGGACCTGTAGCTTTATGAACATCTAAATCCATCAGCGCTTTGCATACCTCTGTGGCTGTAAGGTTGATGTTCTCTAATACCGGCCCTTGAGCTTCTATCACTGCAATCTGAGGGGGTGGGGTATTTTCTACTGTAAATACTGACTGAAACTCCTTGTTCAATTCTTTGCAGATCTCTTCGTCCATCTCAGTGATGCTTCCATCCGCTCTCTTTAGCCTTAAAACCTGTTCTTTTACCTTCAGTTTTCCTCTGATAAAGCTGTGGAAAAGCTTGGGATTTTCTTTAGCCTTCCTGGTGATGTCCCTCTCATAATCTCTCTCTGCCTCTCTCCTTTTACTTAGGTAGTCATTTCTTGCTCTTTTGTAGGTTTGCCAGGCATTTATGTTTTTTTCTCCTCCTATACCTTTTCCAGCATTTGTTTCTCCACTCCTTAGCTCTTTTACACCCATTATCGAACCATTTCTCTCTGGCATGAATTACACCTACTTTGGTGACAGGTATGCAGCAATCTACTATCTTCCCATATTTCTCACAAAAGAAGTCATACATTTCTTGTACAGATTTGTTGTAAAATAAGGTTCTCCAGTCAATAACTGCAAAAAGCTCATCCATTTTGATGTAATCTCCTTTCGGATAGTTCCTCCTCATGTCCTCAGTGCCTCTACTCTCAGGAAGAATGTCTTCAATGATATACTCCATCAACAACACACAGTGGTCACTCTTTCCAATTGGTGGTTCATACTCAATATTTTCAATATCCAACACATTATCTGTGAACACTAGATCAAGTAGTGATGGCTCATCCCCACCCCTGGCCCTTGTTGGTTCCATTACATGTTGGTGTAGGAAATTCCCTTGTACGCAATCTAGGAATCTTGCCCCGAATGAGTCCTCACCACTGTGTGGGTCAAGATTTATCCAATCTATCTCTTTATGATTAAAGTCTCCCATAATCAAAATCCTACATTTTTTCTCCCGTGCCATGTTAACAACTGAGTTTATGACTTCAATAGTACCTATATGACTTTCCTCATAAATTTCAAGCCTATTTTGGTTCCTTGGTGGGTTGCATACAACAGTTATTATAATGCTCTCTGACCCAGTATTTATGCGAGCAACAAGAAATTCCCTGAACTCACTTTCTATAGCCAAGTTTATTTCTTCAACTTGAATCCTCTCACTTATGAGCAGTGCTATCCCTCCACCAGTCCTCTCAGATCTTTCAACCCTTAGTATTCTGAAGCCCTTAGGAAAAACTGTGACACTGTTTATGTCCTCACTCAACTTAAATCTCTGTAATTGCTACTATATCTGCCTTACTGTTGTGAATCCTATCTTTTAATTCTACTGCCTTACCAGCTAATCCATCAGCATTTGTGTATAACAGTCTTAATGAGGCCCCATCCCCTGATCTTCTGTCATTATCTTCTTTATCTCCCCTTTGTCTGGAAGTACTCTGTAACGAAAATTTTTCTTCTCTTCTTCATCTCTTGCAACAAGTTTGTGTCTGTCTGTCTGTCTGTCTGTCTGTCTGTCTGTCTGTCTGTCTGTGTGTGTGTGTGTGTGTGTGTGTGTGTGTGTGTGTGTGTGTGTGTGTGTGTGTGTGTGTGTGTGTGTGTGTGTGTGATTACCTAATTGTGATTACCTAATTGTGTTTACGGGAAAGAGCCCAAAGCTCGTATCTTCCCGTCTCCTGATCGGTTCCATTTTTAGACTTAGTGATACTTATCATACCTGTCCTTAAAACTATGGATTGAGATAGCATTAACTACCTCCTCGCTTAGCCAATTCCAATTATCAACTACTCTTACACTGAAAAAGTATTTCCTTACATCCTGCAAACAAGTTTTCTTCCGAAGCTTCAAACTATGACCTCTAGTTCTAGAGCCAGCCATATCAAAATATCGATCCCTATCCACTCTATCATAACCATGAAGGAATTTAAAGACTGTCACCATATCCCCCCTTACTCTTCTAGCTTCGAGTGATGGCAAGTCTAATTCCCTCAGCCTCTCATCATAACCGAGATTGCGTATTTCTGGCACCAGTTTCGTGGCATGTCTTTGAACTTTTTCAAGCTTAGCTATGTGCTTTTTCAAGTGCGGATTCCAAAAGGGGGCTGCATATTCGAGTTTTGGCCTCACATAGGTTACATAAATATTTCTGAACATTTCCTTGTCCATGTGCCTGAAGGCTACCCTTACGTTTGATAAGAATGCATATGCTGCCCTTACTACGCCATTTATATGTATTTCTGGAGACAAATCTGCCAGTATGTTTACTCCTAGATCTCTCTCATTTTCTGTCTCTTGAAGTTGTACTCCAGCCACCGAGTAGTTAAGCTTGGGCCTTCTTGCACTTGTACCCATTCTCATTACCTTACATTTTGAGGTATTGAATTTCATTAGCCACTTTTCTGACCACTCATGCAGATTATTTAGATCCTCCTGAAGTTCTCTACCATTGTTCTCGTTTTTTACTTTCTTCACAATCTTTGCATCATCTGCAAACATATTCATGAATGAATTTACAGACTCTGGTAGGTCATTTACATATACAAGGAACAAAAGTGGCCCTAAAACTGAACCCTGTGGAACTCCACTACTAACTCTTCTCCATTCAGACACTGAGTGTCTTACTCTAACCCTCTGTTCCCTTCCTTCTAAGTAAGTTTTTATCCATTCCAAGACATTTCCACCTATTCTAGCCATTGATTGCAGCTTCCTAATAAGTCTCCCATGTGGAACAGTGTCAAACGCTTTCTGGAAGTCTAGGAATATGCAATCTGCCCAGCCCTCTCTTTCCTGTAAGATTTGGCTTACCTCATCATAAAATTCTAATAAGTTTGTTACTGTTGATCTTCCTTCTCTGAAGCCATGTTGCCTCACTGACAAAAAGTTGAAGGATTCCAAGTGAAGAGAGATATGTTTCCTTAGTAGTTTCTCCATAAGTTTGCAAACTATGCTGGTCAAGGAAACTGGTCTATTGTTCAGAGCCGTATCCCTCCTTCCCTTTTTGAAGATAGGTATCACATTTGCTTGTTTCCAGCATCTTGGAATCTCCCCCGACTCCAGTGACTCCTTAAATATGATACTTAGTGCCACTGATATTGTGTTTGCGCATTTTTTAAGCACATGAGGGGATATGTCATCAGGACCTGTAGCTTTATGAACATCTAAATCCATCAGTGCTTTGCATACCTCTGTGGCTGTAAGGTTGATGTTCTCTAGTACCGGCCCTTGAGCTTCTATCACTGCAATCTGAGGGGGTGGGGTATTTTCTACTGTAAATACTGACTGAAACTCCTTGTTCAATTCTTTGCAGATCTCTTCGTCCGTCTCAGTGATGCTTCCATCCGCTCTCTTTAGCCTTAAAACCTGTTCTTTTACCTTCAGTTTTCCTCTGATAAAGCTGTGGAAAAGCTTGGGATTTTCTTTAGCCTTCCTGGTGATGTCCCTCTCATAATCTCTCTCTGCCTCTCTCCTTTTACTTAGGTAGTCATTTCTTGCTCTTTTGTAGGTTTGCCAGGCATTTATGTTTTTTCTCCTCCTATACCTTTTCCAGCATTTGTCTCTCCACTCCTTAGGTCTTTTACACCCATTATCGAACCATTTCTCTCTGGCATGAATTACACCTACTTTGATGACAGGTATGCAGCAATCTACTATCTTCCCATATTTCTCACAAAAGATGTCATACATTTCTTGTACAGATTTGTTGTAAAATAAGGTTCTCCAGTCAATAACTGCAAAAAGCTCATTCATTTTGATGTAATCTCCTTTCGGATAGTTCCTCCTCATGTCCTCAGTGCCTCTACTCTCAGGAAGAATGTCTTC
>JAXCGZ010000929.1:25000-30000 GCA_037179515.1 Halocaridina rubra
TATATGGACTTTTTTGATAGACAGTACCTTCAACCAAGTTGAATAATATTGTTTCCTTTAGTAAATTCACGTTAGAAAAAGCAAATAATAGTAGTTTGCCATTTTCAAACATTTTGTTACAAAGACAACCTGTTTCATTAAGGTTTGATATTTTTTAGAAAACCCACAAATAATGAGCACTACTATTCTGGTTATGATCTCAAACAAAAGAAAAATTTGAAATTGGATTTTTTTTCCCAATTGTTTCTTAAATACTTGCATCAGTGCTCCAAAATGCATATTTCATAGACCATCCCTCCCCAACAGTAATATTATAAATAAGATTCCCAATAAAGACTGTGATAAGTATTATTTTGACCAGGGCTTTGTTCAACCATTATGCTGATTGCAAAAACCATATTGACATGAGTATTGCTTCTGTCTTAATAAGAAGTAATGATGCTATTACTAGATACATTTTGGAATCTGCAATACTTAACATAAACAAGCACCGAAATATTAACTTAAGTCATGATTTATTTGTAATTGAAGCTATATTATCAAGATTGCTTCATCCAAGTTTGAAAACTGCAATTTTGGAAATAACCTAGATTCTTTTTATCTTATTCTTTATATCTATAATTGATATATTTTTAATTTAATTTTTTTTATTAAGTATATCCTTTTCTTTTATTACTATTGTTGCAGCATTAGCATTGCCATTTCATAACTACTAAATTATTAGCCTTATAATAGTATTATGGTTAGTATTTTTGTTATTATTATTATTATTATTATTATTATTATTATTATTATTATTATTATTATTATTATTATTATTATTATTATTATTATTATTATTATTATTATTATTATTATTATTATTATTATTATTATTATTATTATTATTATTATTATTATTATTATTATTATTATTATTATTATTATTATTATTATTATTTTTACTATTTTTATTATTATTATTAGTATTATTATAATTATTATTATTATTATTATTATTATTATTATTTTTATTATTATTATTATTATTCTTATTATTATTATTATTCTGTATATATATATATATATATATATATATATATATATATATATATATATATAATATATATATATATATATATATATATATATATATATATATATATATATATGAATCATTTTTTTTTTTTTACCCCGACAGGGACTCGAACCTAGGACTTATGATTACTAAGTCAAGGCGCTACCACTACACCACAGAAGGTTAAAAGGAATCCAACCTTATAGCTTATATCTGCTATACATAGAAATGAACGCATTCTAACTGAATGCCACTATTTTCATATTACAGATTCCCCAACCTCACTCTTGGCTTCATTTTAGCATTTAATTCAATTCCCAATCTCATTCGGGCCATGAAATACAAATAAGCACATTACATATGTGAAAACATGAATCATTTTCTACCCCGACCGGGACTCGAACCTAGGACTTATGATTACTAAGTCAAGGCGCTACCACTACACCACAGAAGGTTAAAGGCTATACTTAGGAATGAACGCATTCTAACTGAATGCCACTATTTTCATATTACAGATTCCCCAACCTCACTCGTGGCTTCATTTTAGCATTTAATTCAATTCTCAATCTCATTCGGGCCATGAAATACAAATAAGCACATTACATATGTGAAAACATGAATCATTTTTTACCCCGACCGGGACTCGAACGTATGTAATGTGCTTATTTGTATTTCATGGCCCGAATGAGATTGGGAATTGAATTCAATGCTAAAATGAAGCCACGAGTGAGGTTGGGGAATCTGTAATATGAAAATAGTGGCATTCAGTTAGAATGCGTTCATTCCTAAGTATAGCAGATATAAGCTATAAGGTTGGATTCCTTTTAACCTTCTGTGGTGTAGTGGTAGCGCCTTGACTTAATAATCATAAGTCCTAGGTTCGAGTCCCGGTCGGGGTAAAAAATGATTCATGTTTTCACATATGTAATGTACTTATTTGTATATATATATATATATATATATATATATATATATATATATATATATATATATATATATATATATATATATATATATATATATATATATATATATATATATATATATATATATATATATATATATATATATATGAATCATTTTTTTTACCCCGACCGGGACTCAAACCTAGGACTTATGATTACTAAGTCAAGGCACTACCACTACACCACAGAAGGTTAAAAGGAATCCAACCTTATAGCTTATATCTGCTATACTTAGGAATGAACGCATTCTAACTGAATGGCACTATGTTCATATTACAGATTCCCCAACCTCATTCGTGGCTTCATTTTAGCATTTAATTCAATTCCCAATCTCATTCGGGCCATGAAATACAAATAAGCACATTACATATGTGAAAACATGAATCATTTTTTACCCCGACCGGGACTCGAACCTAGGACTTATGATTACTAAGTCAAGGCACTACGACTACACCACAGAAGGTTAAAAGGAATCCAACCTTATAGCTTATATCTGCTATACTTAGGAATGAACGCATTCTAACTGAATGCCACTATGTTCATATTACAGATTCCCCAACCTCACTCGTGGCTTCATTTTAGCATTTAATTCAATTCCCAATCTCATTCGGGCCATGAAATACAAATAAGCACATTACATATGTGAAAACATGAATCATTTTTTACCCCGACCGGGACTCGAACCTAGGACTTATGATTACTAAGTCAAGGCACTACCACTACACCACAGAAGGTTAAAAGGAATCCAACCCTATAGCTTATATCTGCCATACTTAGGAATGAACGCATTCTAACTGAATGCCACTATGTTCATATTACAGATTCCCCAACCTCACTCGTGGCTTCATTTTAGCATTTAATTCAATTCCCAATCTCATTCGGGCCATGAAATACAAATAAGCACATTACATATGCGAAAACATGAATCATTTTTTACCCCGACCGGGACTCGAACCTAGGACTTATGATTACTAAGTCAAGGCACTACCACTACACCACAGAAGGTTAAAAGGAATCCAACCTTATAGCTTATATCTGCTATACTTAGGAATGAACGCATTCTAACTGAATGCCACTATGTTCATATTACAGATTCCCCAACCTCACTCGTGGCTTCATTTTAGCATTTAATTCAATTCCCAATCTCATTCGGGCCATGAAATACAAATAAGCACATTACATATGTGAAAACATGAATCATTTTTTACCCCGACCGGGACTCGAACCTAGGACTTATGATTACTAAGTCAAGGCACTACCACTACACCACAGAAGGTTAAAAGGAATCCAACCTTATAGCTTATATCTGCTATACTTAGGAATGAACGCATTCTAGCTGAATGCCACTATGTTCATATTACAGATTCCCCAACCTCACTCGTGGCTTCATTTTAGCATTTAATTCAATTCCCAATCTCATTCGGGCCATGAAATACAAATAAGCACATTACATATGTGAAAACATGAATCATTTTTTACCCCGACCGGGACTCGAACCTAGGACTTATGATTACTAAGTCAAGGCACTACCACTACACCACAGAAGGTTAAAAGGAATCCAACCTTATAGCTTATATCTGCTATACTTAGGAATGAACGCATTCTAACTGAATGCCACTATGTTCATATTACAGATTCCCCAACCTCACTTGTGGCTTCATTTTAGCATTTAATTCAATTCCCAATCTCATTCGGGCCATGAAATACAAATAAGCACATTACATATGTGAAAACATGAATCATTTTTTTACCCCGACCGGGACTCGAACCTAGGACTTATGATTACTAAGTCAAGGCACTACCACTACACCACAGAAGGTTAAAAGGAATCCAACCTTATAGCTTATATCTGCTATACTTAGGAATGAACGCATTCTAACTGAATGCCACTATGTTCATATTACAGATTCCCCAACCTCACTCGTGGCTTCATTTTAGCATTTAATTCAATTCCCAATCTCATTCGGGCCATGAAATACAAATAAGCACATTACATATGTGAAAACATGAATCATTTTTTACCCCGACCGGGACTCGAACCTAGGACTTATGATTACTAAGTCAAGGCACTACCACTACACCACATAAGTCCTAGGTTCGAGTCCCGGTCGGGGTAAAAAAATGATTCATGTTTTCACATATGTAATGTGCTTATTTGTATATATATATATATATATATATATATATATATATATATATATATATATATATATATATATATATATATATATATATATATATATATATATATATATATATATATATATATATATATATATATATATATATATATATATATATATATATATATATATATATATATATATATATATATATATATATATATATATATATATATATATATATATATATATATATATATATATATATATATATATATATATATATATATATATATATATATATATATATATATATATATATATATATATATATATATATATATATATATATATATATATATATATATATATATATATATATATATATATATATATATATATATATATATATATATATATATATATATATATATATATATATATATATATATATATATATATATATATATATATATATATATATATATATATATATATATATATATATATATATATATATATATATATATATATATATATATATATATATATATATATATATATATATATATATATATATATATATATATATATATATATATATATATATATATATATATATATATATATATATATATATATATATATATATATATATATATATATATATATATATATATATATATATATATATATATATATATATATATATATATATATATATATATATATATATATATATATATATATATATATATATATATATATATATATATATATATATATATATATATATATATATATATATATATATATATATATATATATATATATATATATATATATATATATATA
>JAXCGZ010000929.1:32500-34252 GCA_037179515.1 Halocaridina rubra
AATAATAATAATAATAATAATAATGATAATAATAATGTTAATAATAATAATAGTAATAATAAAAATATGATAATAATGAATATATTAAATATAGAAGTTATTCTATCTATCTACCTTTGCTGTTTCCCCCTTTTAATTGGAGGGTAGCCGACATCAAAAAAAGAAAACAGTAAGAAGATTACTTTGCTCTATGGGCAAGGACGAGTGAGCTAGTGACCTTTCAGACGGCACTGCTGGAGTGCCACAGCCCTGCCTCCCAGCTCTTCCACAACCTGTGTCGCTTCACAACTGCCAACTCCCCTACTGCCTCTACCACAGGGCTACCTCTCTAAGATGCAGCCCCGTGGTAACAGCAGATGCCCATCAGAGCTGTGTCACAATCGCTCGCCACTCATTCCTATTCCTAGCACACTCACTTGCTTCCCTCACATCCATCCTCCTATTATTCAGGGCTCTCCTTACTCCATCCATCCACCCAAACCTAGGCCTCCCACTAACATTTCTCCCATCAACTCTCGCATGCATCACCTTTTTCAGCAGTCTTTCATCATCCATCCTTTCCACATGGCCAAACCATCTCAGAACATTCATATCTACTCTGCTTGCAATTTCTCTCCTCACACCATTTCTTGCTCTCACCACTTCAGTCCTAACCCTATCTAACCGAGATACACCAATCATACTCCTCAGGCATTTCATCTCAAACACATTTAGTTTCCGTCTCTTACTTACTCTCATACCCCATAACTCTGATCCATACATGAGACTTGGCAAAACCACTTTCTCAAAGAAAACTTTCTTAACATTCATTTCCAACCCTCTATTCTTCATCACTCCTTTCAACACACCACAATACTTTACATCCTTCATTTACTCTGTGACACACATCTGCTTCCACTCCACCATTTGCAGTTATAATCGAGCCTAAATACTTAAACTGATCAACGTCCTCAAGTGTCTCTCCATTAAACATAACATTCAATCCAGCACCATCCTCATTTCTTGTACACCTCATAACCTTACTCTTTCCCACATTCACTCGCAACTTCCTTCTCTCACACACCATTCCAAATTCTGACACTAACTGACACAGCTTCTCCTCTGAATCTGCCACCACCACAGTATCATATGCAAACAGCAACTGATTCAGTTCCCATTCGTTATCATCCCCATCTACCATTCTCAAATCTCGACCACGCACTCGCTCATTCACCTCTCTTACGACTCCATCAATATACAAATTGAACTGCCATGGTGACATCACACATCCCTGTCTCAGTCCCACACTCACTGGAAACCACACACTCACTTCATTCCATACCCTAACACAAGCTCTACTGCCCTCATACAAACTCTTCACTGCAGGCAACAATTTACCATTAATACCATATACTCTCAAAGCATTCCACATTGCTTCTCTATCAACTCTATCATACGCTTTCTCCAGATCCAAAAAAGCAAAATACACATCCTTACCCTTTGCTAAATATTTCTTACATAACTGCCTAACTATAAAATTATGATCTATACAACCTCTACCTCTCCTAAAACCAGTCTGCACTTCCGCGATCAGATTTTCTGTCTTATCCCTAATCCTGTTAATCAGTATCCTACCATACACTTTTCCTACCACACTCAACAAACTTATACCCCTAAAATTACTGCATTCATATACATCTCCCTTGCCTTTGTATTGGGGCACTATACAAGCAATCACCCATTCCACTGGCACCATTGACAATATAAAGCATA